>JAMKCH010019716.1:0-32256 GCA_023653785.1 Ophioderma brevispina
CTTGTTCAAGTGGTTTATTGTTGATAATAATTTTAATATCATTTGGTGGTAAAGGGTTGTGTTTATTTCTGAATACCATAAAATTAGTTTTTTTAATGTTTAGAGAAAGTTTATTTATTTTGAACCAATTAGATATATGGGTTAATTCTTTATTTAAAGTTGATTCAAGTAATTTAGGTTCTTTGTTAGAGTACAAAATATTAGTGTCATCCGCGACAACATAATAAATTGAAGATTAGGAGAACATTGAGGGAGGTCATTAATATAAAGTAGAAATAAAAGGGGTCCTAGAACTGAGCCTTGAGGTACGCCGCAACTGATCGAAGAAGTGGACGAGTGGTGTTGGTTATAATCAACAAATTGTTTTCGGTTATCCAGGTAATTTTCAATCCAAGTATTGGCAGTACCTCTTATGCCATATGTTTTTAGTTTATTAATGAGAATTTTGTGATCAAGAGTATCGAAGGCTTTGCTGAGATCTAGAAAGATCCCGGCAGTGCAGAGTTTTTGGTCGAGGGCAGTAGTAATTTTATCATAGAGTTTATTGATTGCCATGAAGGTGGAGTGTTTAGGGCTAAAGCCAAACTGGGCAGGAGTGAGGATTTTGTGTTTATCAATAAATGCGATGATTCTGTTATAAATTAATTTTTCAAGAATCTTGGATAGGGCTGGAAGGATGGATATTGGCCGGCAATTGTTGAAAGAATGCTTATCACCAGTTTTAAAGATCGGAATAACTCAAGCAACTTTTAATTTAGATGGGACAATACCGGTGGATATGGAAAGATTGAATATATACATAATAGGCTTAATAATGTTTGGTAATATCTGTTTAACTATGTTTGAGCTAATATCTGAAAGCAGACTAACAGATAGATTCACCGAACATCGTAGAGATATTTCTCTCCGGGACAAGTCCATGCCTGTCTGGGAACATTTTACTACGTCTAATCAAGCCATAGAGGATATAATAATAACAATTATACTATTACCCCATGGGATCAAAGAGAGAAAGATGCTTGCATAGGGACTTTGATTACGCATATCGGCGAAGTAACTGATTTCTGCACAGGTTACTATTAAAGGGGGATGGCCCGATTTAGGGATATGAAGTTTTCATCTTGATAGATTGGTCCTCACCCCAAAACCCCATCTGTAAAGTTTCGCGCCGATCATCCAATCCATTTTGATGCGAGAGCTACAAACGTGATTTTGATGCGAGAGCTACAAACGTGATTTTGTAAGCCCCATAGAGTACTGTGTAAAATTAATATTGGGCGACCAAAATGGGTCACATTTTCGCTCATAACTTCCAAACCAAACATCCTTTGGCTCTAAAATTTCACAGAGTAAATAAGAAAAACAGTAGCTTTCTTCTGATACCGAAATGTTAACCACTTCCGGTAAAATCTGGAGCTTCTGTAGACGAGGCTATTAGCGATCGGGCCATGGACCTTTAAATGTTATACCTTTCAATACTCTGTGGTATGTCAAGTCCAAAGTTGCACATTTGTTTGAAAATAAATACAATATCATCACAATTTCTTTCCCTAAATATCAGTAACCAGTAGATGTACATCATGCTGCATTGACTCGAGCAAATAATAGCACTGTTGATATCCAGTAAATCTGCTCGATATGCAGAGGATATAGCACTTCAAATTACTTTTTATCTGGAAGTACAGAGCTATTGTTATTACCCATGCAGTCGAAAAGATGTTAATGCTATCACCACCCCGATTAAGATTGAGGAATTTTTTTTTCATGACCCAAAGCACAAGATACTTGTCCTCTTTCACGAATAAGTAAACCATATGCTTCTACTGTGTGTTCAAATAACCTTGACCATGTATTTTATCATTTTTCCGAAAAGGAAACAAAGATGAACAAATAATCATGAAAGAAAGTTGTGAAAAAAACTTAACTTACAGTAACTTGCCGCGTAACCCCATTTCTATTCAAACCAGCACAGGTCGCTAGATCCCCTTCTTCCTTCTTTTGTATTCATCTAAAACCCAATGTGGTATATTGAATAGAAATGAGGTCCAGCAATAAGTTATGAATCTTGGTTCTGCAAAGATGTTAAGTCACAGCTTACCAAACAACATATCTACCATGCGTTTTGTTCACATTAGTTTCTTTTTTCAATAAAATGATGAAATACAGTCAAAATAATTGAACTTACAGTAGATCCTCAAAGTTTATTTTAATCGCGAACGAGGCCAGCTCAATCTAAAGTGGATGGTTATAACAATCTCTCTCACTACATGGACAGGATAATGGATATGCAGTTCCAAAAAAATGGGAATCTAAAGTGCTTTGTCCGCTGCATACTCAGTGGATTTACTTTAATATCATTAACGCCGTTATTTGCTTGAGTCAATGTATCATAGTGCATGTCCCTTGATCACTGACATTCAGAAAAGAAATTGAAATGGTATTTTATTCATTTTCATGAAAATGTGCAACCTTTACAATTGCCATACCCAATAAAAACTAATAAATGGTAATTATAATATTTATTAGTGTTTATAGTGGGAAAATGGTTCACTTCAGCGAGGTTTTCAAAATTAACAATTTTTACATTGATCCCAAGGCCAATATGTAAAAGTAGGACATGCATTACGTGACGTTCGTCTCTGTTTGAAACATTGGATTTCATGCGTTCTATATAGAAAAAAGTCTACAGGCATAGTGATATACGGGGATCTACATAATCTTATAAGAGGTAGTTACCGATTGGATTTCTAGAAGTCTATCAAGCCTTTTGCTGAGCTGAGTGAAAGTTGGTCTTGTCGATGGATCACATCTCCAGCAAGCCACCATGATGTCATACCTTCAGTAAATGATAATTTTGAAGACTTAAAAGAATGGTGTACTAATATTAATAAAAAAATCGGATGATGATATGCGAAATGGGTAATTGGTAGAGGATAGGTGCGCACGAGAACAACAATGTTTAACATTATGACGAGCAAAAAGGTCAATGCAAATTGCGATCGATTATCCTAATTTCCTGGTTTTTGTTAGTGTATCTTTCATTTTTATTTTAGAGGCAAATGTCGCATTGCTCCAGGTTGGTAGTACGTGTGTCCGTGTATGTTCATATATATGGTAAAATGTTAATCCTGCATCTCCTGCAATGATACTCTTGTATGTTCACTAATTAACTTCATACTGGGTCAGCAGAACCACTGTCCAATTGACCTTCAATGACACTATATGACCTTTGACCTCATTGGCAGACCGCAGACAACATACGCGTTCGAGCGAACGCTCTATTTTATAATCAAAACCTTGTTTACAGTGTAATTTTTTGAATTATTAAATACCATTATAGCAGTATAGCTGGTTTTTAAGTAGTACCATAATTCTCAAATACTGCTGAGAATATCAGATACACTTTAAGATACGATTAAAAAATAAAAGAACTACGAAGACCGCACGATATCGCTCAAATATCGCTGTATTGTTATGATTAGGAAAAATAGGAATAGATCGATAAAACTTACACGTCCTGCTGACAATGTTTTGGTTTTGGCATTGGTTTATGGTATCCTTGTCGCATATTTCCTATAATGGTAGAAGGGCTCATACCAGGGTAGGGTGTGGCACCTATAGGATAATATTATATAATGTCATTTGAAATGCAAGTTAAACTTCGTAAGAAAAAATCTATGGTATCTACGTCTATTGTTCATGGACGCTTCTTCGCATGATATACTATTAAAAATGGCTGAGGACTTGGATCAAGCGCACGTACCGGAAAGTACGTTGAAAGTTGATCAACTTCTTCCCCTGGACATGTGAGAGCTATGATATAAAACGCGTGGAAAATACGATAGCTGCTTTATGCATATTTACTCCGGTAATCTGTATTTTTCATATTTATTTTTACACTGTTTTTAACTTCTTCTTGGAAGAACTGGTCCTTCAACATGAACATTTCTGTGTACCTCTGGATCTCCTCTACCTTTTTGTAAATGAAGGGTAAAACTACATATCATAAATTTGTCAGCCAATTTTTTGAATTTCCCCCTGGCATAAATATGACCTATAACAATCGTGTCATTGACGAAATTTCCATAGGGAAGCACGTACAGCGCCACACACAGTATAAATACACTCAGGCAATCTTGAATCAAATTGATCATATGTTTCCTCCTCTCCACCTGCATTCAATTTCGCCAATATAGCAATAAATGTTGCTTGACTAATTTCCTTGATCTTTGTAGATTCCTAATATTATATTTCCGGCTTCGTAAGTGTGCAAGAAATATGAAAATTCGCATGCTTTTTACGTGCGATATCCAGTGAACTCTCATTTCTTACGATGAATAGTCTGCAGTGCTGGTTGTAAATTGCAGGCTTGCAGCAGAGCGTAGACTTGATCCAAATCTTGGACTTGGCACCAGCAGTCTGTACTGATGCTATATGTTTTCATTGTTTTTTCTTTTTCTTTTTGCAGTTTTGCAAGATGTTAGCATTTATTCTGGAATCCTGTCCACTTTCCCTGCAACTTCCGTCATCAGGCGCTCAGAGGGTACCTGATATTGTTTTTAATGGGTTTTGCGAAAAACAATCTATTCGCGCTTTGAAATAACTGGTTTTAGGGCAAAATGAGTTTTTCATGAATTTTGATTGGATATTCAATCTAGACTACTTCTAGCCCAGGTTCCCGGGCAAAGTGTGTAAGTTGGACTAATAACGAACATAATTGGAGGTGTATCATTTACACATTTAACTCATACATACCGAGTGTTACGATCTCCCAAAGTAATATTCCATAAGACCAAACGTCACTCTCTATTGTATGTACATTTCTAACAAAAGACTCTATTGCCATCCAACGGATCGGGAGCAGCGTCTGCAAATGATGCATAGCCATTAATTTTTCGAAGAAAGCGCGTGTGTAGTTTCTGTTAGAACTCGAATGCAATTTCAAGTTGTTAATAATAATAGAAGTTACACTGCAAAAAAACTGTGGTGTTAAAATTAACACGACGGGTGTTAAATTGAACACCGGTATGGCTTCAATAGGGGACCGCACCAACTAAATGAACACTAGGTTTTTTGGACACTGCCTGGTGGTAATGTGAAACATATGCTGGGTGATTGCTGTGGTGCGCCACAATTGGGTGTTGATTTACTTCTGTCCAACACCACTGGTGTTGATGTGATTCTACTGGTGTAAATGTAGCCTAGGGACCCCCTAATAAAACCACTTTCCTAAAGGATTTTTTAGATGAAATCCACCACATGTTAGAAGGCTTCAAAGACATAAAAAATAAAGAAATAAAAACTGAAGAAAGTTGTTCAGTAGGAAAATTAGGGGCAAAACATTGATTTTAATTTTTCGTCAAAATGTGCGAAAAAGACACTAATTTGTTCCTGCATTTTCTACAGCATTGCTTCACCTAGACTTGTGCTGATTGCTTTAATTGGTGAAGAATGAACTATATTTAACATATTAAGCACAAACATAAATGTCTCATGCCATTTTATATTTTTTAGGGTTACTTGTATAATTTACCATAGGTTCCTACAGTAAACCGCTACATGATGTATACAAAATATTATGGCCCATTGGCCTACTATACTTTGTAAGATTTGTTTAATTATTTACTTTGTTTATGTCACTAGGTGTATGCATTATGAAAATCAGAATCACAGTAACTCTAATAAGATTTTTCATTTTTGTCATGGGCACTTCCGTTAGTGCATAAGAGGGGGGGCTCCTAGGGACCCATGCTAATTAACGCAAACACGACGCGATGGATTTTAATTTGTTTTGCACCCATGTAAGCGCAACTAAAAGTTAGACGAATACAAAAATATAAACCAAATATATTGCAGCGTTAAAAATCGCCGGCTGAAAACAAAAACAAAAAATGGGTCCCTAGGAACTCCCTTATGCAGTTAAGTGGTCAATAGTCATCATGATTGGTGTGTTAACGCTAGTTGGTGTAAAGGAGTTGTTATTGTTGCTTTTCATCTCAAATAATATATCACGTTGATCTACAAAGATGTCCACCAAAGTGCTGTCTTAAGCCATATTAGATATCGTTTTGACACCATAGACAGTATTAATCAGCTTTCAGCTATTATAATTCATAAATTCTAGGAGTGGCAGAAAGGGGCAACATTTTATATTTGCCATGAAACTCTACTCACATTTTAGAAAATTCCCGCCTGACATGCGTGAGGCAAATATGTCATGGCATGTTAGTAAGTGACCTTTCCCTAAGACTCGGCCAACCGTTAATTGTTTATCTACTCCACTGACCTCTACACATGGATAGCGGGTCAGAGTCGCCGATTGAAACATCAGGAAGTTGGTTTTTGACCTATACAATATGGCAGGAAACAATGCATACACCTTGTCCAATAATATAACATCTGTGTGGAATATGTGCACCAGCAGGGTATGCATTGTTTCCGCCATGTTGTATAGGTCAAAAACCAACTTCCTGTTGTTTCACTCGGCGACCATAATTTCAACTGTGCGGCAGCCCGCTATCCAGGTGTAGAGGTCAGTGATTACTCCCATCCAGGTTTCTACTTATTGTGTTAAGTGGAGTTAAGCCGCATGAGTGTACTTCTCTGTGAATAGGCGGCAACACACGTATCTTCTTTGAAGTAAGGACGATACGCCTCTTTTTCCTATCACCTTCCCTGTCCACACCCTGCCCTCATAAAACATGTCTACCACTTGTTTGGCGTATCGGGTATGGTTGATACTAATGAAATTACCACTTACATCAGACTGCCGCTGATATTCTCCGATATTAGTAATATCACGCGCTAGTCCAAAGTCTGATACCTTGCAGGTAAGGTCTTCTCCAACAAGGACATTTCTTGCAGCCAGATCCCGATGAACGCACTGAAATGATTACATATGGTATAATAAATTCCTCTTAAAATTAAGAAATTTACCTGGCAAGCGTCACTGTTAAACGGGAAAGAATCAAACTGATCACATTTATGTTGCCGGTGTTTACAACGTCAATTGGTCTTGCCTATTTTAACGCCTATCATATTGGCACAAATTTATAGTTCAATTTTTATCTCTCTGTCACCAACATGACAACACCGGTGTAGAAGTAGTTATAGTCCGCCGTACTCATAGTCCGGCTACAACGGTAAAGAATAGGGCACTCGATTCAGTTGAACTCTTCACGCAACAATAGTTTCACGCTTTATTCCGTTATCGTCTATGGAGCCCGGACTGTGGCTCCCGGCGGACTATATCTGCTTTTACACCGGTCCCCTGTACGTACGCCACTCGAAAGATTATGCTTCAGAAAGACATGCACGTATTTTCCATCGGAATGAAAAAACAGAAATTGAAAAACTGCTACTAAAACAGCTGATTTAGAATGATTTTTAATTAAAATCGGGGATCCCTCTTGTAATTATAAAATTGTCATTTCAAAACACTGAAAAAAACAATCATTTTAAATTCATTAAAAACCAAAGTCAAACCATATTCAAATATCACAAAAGTGGGCGTGTGCCACACCAAACATGATATTAGTGATTAACTCGATTGTGCCTTTACCTCATTTTGTTGCCTAGAAAGCAATCCATCTGCCAACCTGCTGGCGAACAACAAACAGCTGTGTCTGAGTGTCATGCCGCGAACGGCTCATCAGATGCGCTAATGTTATTCAAATTCCGTAGGCGACTTTCATTTAGAAATCGCTTAAGTTGCCCTGTGCCAGTCATTCAACGACGCTGTATATGGTTATGTTTGAAAGTACATTAAAAGATTCTCAATATGATGGAATTGTCATGCAAATTAAGAACTGATTTTAAGCACTCTTTAATGTTGGTTTATATAAGCTGTATGATTTTTCCAAGTAGGTGGAAATTTTCTGGAAAGACGGGCGGACTAACTTGGAATCCACCGAATAGTGAATAGGAAATCATTCATTGCTATAAATGTTTCAATAATATACGGGCAGTGTAAGTTTTATAAGGCCTAACGGGGGGGGGGGGGGGCTCCCAAAACATGACTCATCTGCACCACACTTTTTTTCGGGAATTTGAATTCGAAAACCTTACCGGAATAAACTGGGCTTTATTTCTGTGAAGGGTTTCCAATTCATTAAAGCGTGTCAGAAGAAAAAAAAAGTGTGTCAGCTGGGGTCAGGTTATGAAAACTCCCGCATAACAGTCACCTTATTAGGGAATTACAAGTAGATAAAAGAGTACCCTATCAGGACCTAAACGTTTTCCAGACATAGGAGGGAGAGTGTGATGGATGATAACGTCGAGATTTAAGCACCCAGGCGGGGGTTTATTTCGCCCTTCTATTATTACTTTACCTTCGTCCACCCCCTCTTCACACATCCCTCCCCTGCGCTCCAAGTCCATTCCTCTCCTTTGTTTCCATTCCTCTACCTGATCAAGATTGTCAATGATCCATGTTGCAAATGCTACACATGGGATTTGACAGCTTCTTTAAAGACACTAATCAGTGATTTGCTAAATCAGAACATCAAAAAATCTCAAAAATCAGATTTTTGACTATCTGCACAAACATAGGTATCCTAAAACATACCCTAACAAATATAAGGACCAGAAGAAAGACGCACCATGGATAAGTGACAAAATATGATATTTTAGGCATTAGTGTCCATTCGGAAACTTCCTATGTTTCAGCCCCCAAGAATTCACTTTGAGTAAGATTTTTGGTGTTTTTTTGTTACTGAAGTTAATATTAGCAATAAAAACATTGTAAATTAACTCTAATAAGGTACTACAAAATATAACATGGTTTATGTGTATACTGGGTGTGTGAAGCAAATAGCTTGCAAACAGAAGTCTCAGAAGAAAACAGAAAACCGGAGAAGCCGTCTAGAACCCTAGTGATTCAAAGGAAAGGTTTGGAAAGTTCTGGAGTTAAAATCAGTCAGAAAACTGACCAGACCAGGTTTCAATGATGAAGATAGTGTGGCGCACTGCTGCTAATTACACAGTTCAGTGAGTAGTTGCCTATGAGATCCCAAAATTCAATACAGTACATGTGGAATGGTAGAGGCATTCCAGGATTATGATGTATGGACTATATTTTAGCACATGACTCATTTATAGAGAGGACCAGATCCTTCTAGTATTGTTTGAGAGGATATATAAAGCCCTGGTGAGAGAAGATGAGGTGGAGTATCACAACATCATACTCCAAGGAGAGTTCAATACCATCGCGTACCATCGCGCTCCAATTATTAGCAGAGTTCCAAGTTGACAGTGACAGTAGTAATCACAGTCTAGTACTAACTCCCAATATAGTGGACATGTCATAGTAGTCTCAGCTCCAGTACTTTCGTCCGATTGTGTAGCCGGGTTCGGTTTTGTAATCCGTGGCCTCTGAGTTATCCAAGGATAAACAAGCCACAGCACTTTGGACTTTATATTTAGCGGGACCTCCAAGCTTCGGGAGTCATTAGAAGGGGAGCTGGTTTTCTTCAGTAGGGACAAGTCGTCCGTGGACAAGTCCCACTACTGGAAATAGGTAAGTTTTACGCTGGTATAATCGCCAGGACTCTTTGCAAGCTCGGCATCGTAATTGTAAGCTCGCTGCAGCCCGCCGTTCGCGGGCACCACACCAGGTAGAAGTTTAGTAGATTCAACAATAACAACCTTTATTATAGACAAATCGTTGATTATTGAATACCTTAATGATGCTTGATTTGAGATTGATTTAGACACACTTTTATTATGAAATCAGAATCACCGTAACTGCTAATAGATTTTCTTTTTGTCATGGCACTTCCTTTAGTGCATAGGTGGGGGGGGCTCCTAGTGACCCATGCTAATAAACGCAAACACACTACGCGATGATTTTTTTAATTGTTTTGCATCCCTAGTGGCGCAACTAAAAGTTGACGAATACAAAATCCTAACCAAATCTATTGCAGCGTTAAAAATACGCCGGCGAAAACAAAGGGGTCCCTATGAACCCCCCTTATGCAGTTAAGTGTTATGTTCACATCTGATTGGTGTTACAGATCGTTTGGTGTAGGAGTTGTTATTGTTGCCTTTTCATCTCAAATATAATATCACCGTTGATCGTACAAAGACTTTCCACCAACGTGCTTGTCTTAATATTAGATCTCGTTTTGACCCATAAGACAGTATTAATCAGCTTTCAGCTATTGTATTCATAAATTCTAGGAGTGGCAGAAAGGGGCAACATTTATATTTGCCTGAAACTCTAACTCACATTTTGAAAATTCCCGCCGACATCGTGAGGCAATCTGTCATGGCATGTCTAGAAGGTGAGCCTTATCCCTAAGACTCGGCCCACCGTTACTTTTCTCTACTCCACTGACCGTCTCCACATGTATAGCGGGTCAGAGTCGCCCTGATTGAAAACATCCGGAAGTTGGTTTTTGACCTATACAATATGGCAGTAAACAATGCATACACCTTGTCCAATAATATAACATCTGTGTGGAATATGTGCACCAGCATGGGTAAGCATTGTTTTCGCATGTTGTTATAGTCAAAAACCCACCCTTCCTTTTTTGTCCCACTCGGCACCATACTTTCAACTGTGCGGCTAGCCCGCTTCCGGTGTAAGGTCAGTGATCTACTGTCTACTCCCATCCATGGTTTCTACTTATTGTGTTAGTGGAGTACGCCGCATGAGTGTACTTCTCTGTGAATAGGCGGCAACACACGTATCTTCTTTGAAGTAAGGACGATACGCCTTTTCCTATCACCTTCCCTGTCCACACCCTGCCTCATAAAACTGTCTCCCACTTTTTGGCGTCTCGGGTATGGTTGGATACTAATGAAATTACCACTTACATCAGACTGCCGCTGATATTCTCCGATATTAGTAATATCACAGCCCTAGTCCAAAGTCCTGATACCTTCAGGTAAGGTCTTTCTCCAACAATGAACATTTCTTGCAGCCCCCCGAAAAAAGAGCAGATCCGATGAACGCAACTGATGATTACATATGGTATAATAAATTCCTCTTAAAATTAAGAAATTACCTTGCAAGCGTCACTGTTAAACGGGAAAGAATCAAACTGATCACATTTATGTTGCCGGTGTTTACAACGTCATTGGTTCTTGCCTTTTTAAACGCCTAATCATATTGGCACAAATTTTATATTTCAATTTTATCTCTCTGTCACCAACATGACAACGAACCGGTGTAAGTAGTTATGTCCGCCGTACTCATAGTCCGGCTACAACGGTAAAGAATGCACTCTATTCGTTTAACTCTCTGTCACGCAACAATCGTTTTCACTCTTTATTCCGTTATCGTCTATGGAGCCCGGACGTGCTCCCGGCCCGGACTATCTGTTTTACAACCGGTCCCCCCCCCCTGTACTTACCCACTCGAAAGATTATGCTTCAGAAGACATGCACTTCATTTTCCATCGGAATGAAAAAAACTAAAAATTACAAAGGGCAAGATGAAAACCATGTTTGAGCGGTGCTAATAAAATCGTGGATCCCTATTTACTTATCAAATTGTGCATTTCCAATTAAAGCCGCACTTATTTTCATGTCATGTGTCTAATTCATTAAAACAAATTCAAACCATATAAAATATCAACAAAAGTGGGCGTGTGCCACACCAAACCTAATTATTTGCTCCTTAACTCGAGTTGTTGCCCTTTTAACTCATTTGTTTGCTATAAAAAAGCATCCCATCTGCAACTGCTTGGCTAACAACAACAGCTGTGTCTGATCAGCCGCGAACGCTCATCAGATCCTGAAATGTTATTCAAATTCCGTAGGCGACTTTCATTTAGAAATCGCTTTAAGGTTTCCCTGTGCATGTATTCAACGACGATGTATATGGTTCTGTGTTGAAATTACATTAACATGAATTAATCAATATGATGGACATTGTCAAGTTCAAAATTAAGAAACTGATTTAACATCTTAATTGGTTTTACTAGTAAGCTGTTGCATTTTCAAGTAGGGTGAACATTTTCTTCTTGAAAGAGGGTGACTACTTGAATTCCAATCCGTAAGTGAATAAAATCATCATTGCTATAAATGTTTCAATAATATCGGCAGTGTAAGTTTTATAAGGCCTAACGGGGGGGGGGGGGGGGGGGGTTTCGCTTTTTTCTCTCATTTTTTTTTTTTTTTTTGCCTTGCTTTTTTATTCTTGTGCTTTTTTGTTTTTTCCCTCCCCTTCCTCCTCTGTCCCCCCTTCTTTTTCGGATTTATGAATGCGGAAACCTTAACTGAATAAACCTGCTGTGCTTTTATCCGTGAAGGGTTTCCAAATTCCTAAGCGTGTCAGAAAAAAAAGTGTGTCAGCTGGGTCAGGTTAGAAAACTCCTCTCCTAACAGTCCCTTATTAGGAATACAAGTAGTAAAAATACCCCTATCAAGTACACCATAAACAGTTTCCAGACATATGTGATTAGAGGGTATTCATAGCTTAAAGCCATTTTGGTTTACAAGATGTCAATTTGAACCATGTGCACATGCTACACATGGATTGGACCCAGCTTAAGACACTATCAGTGATTGCTAATCAGAAAATCGAAAAATCATCACAAATCAGATTTTTTGCATATCTGCAAACAAACATATGTATCCTAACTACCCTACAAATTATAGGACCGTACGCACCCTGATCAGGACCAAATCTGATATTTTTAGGCATTAGTGTCCGTTCGGACACTTTCCTATGTTCAGCCCCCCAAAATTCACTTGTGATATATTAAGTCATAAATTAGCCCATAAAATATTGTAAATTAATCTAAATAATTATACAAATATACCTGTTTTAATGGTAATAACTGGTGTGTGTGGAACAAATAGAATGAAACAGAAGATCCAGACGAAAACAGACAACCGAGAGCGTCTAAATACCCTTAGTATTTCACAAGGAAAGGTTTGGAAAAAAAGTTTCTGAGTTAACTCAGTCAGAAGAACTGACCAGACAAGGTTTCACTGATGAGATAGGGGGGCGCCCTGCTCATAATTATACACAGTCAGTGAGTAGCTGCTATGAGATCCCAAAATCTATACAGACAGGTGGAATGGTAGAGGACATTTCCAGAACTTATTATTATGGACTATATTTAGCACATGACTCATATAGAGAGGACCAGAGCCTTCTATAATTGTTTGAGAGGATATAACCCTGGTTAGAGAAGATGATTGGGGGAGTACTCCACCATCATTTACTCAAGGAGAGTTCAATGACCATCGCTAACCAATCGCGCTCCAAGTTATTAGCATAGTTTCCAAGTTGACAGTGACAGTAATCACGTCTGTACTAATCTCCCATATGTGGACAATTGTCATAGTAGTCTCACCTCCAGCGTTTCGTCGTCGATTTGTAGCCGGGTTCGTGTTTTGTATTCCGTGCCTCATGATTTTCCAAGGATAAACAAGCTCAGCCGTTTTGACTTTATATTTGATCGACCTCCAAGCTTCGGGGGTCAATTAGAAAGGGGAGCTGGTTTTGCTGCATAAGGAACAAGTCGTCCGTGGACACGGCCCGCTATTGGAAATTGGAGTTTACGCTGGAATATTCGCCAGGACTCTTTGCAAAGTTCGGCCTCTAATTGTATCCTCGCTGCAGCCCGCGTCCGCGGCACACCCAGGTAGTAACTTGTATAGTTCCATAAATTAAACACTTTATTTGAGACAAATCGTTGATTTATTGATACCGTAATTGATGCTTGATTAGAATTGTTTATACACACAATGAAAAAATAAATACGATTGTTTAAAATTTGTAATCATTTCATCCACAGTGTATGTCTATTATTCAGTAGTTTGAATCCCGTAGTTTTGAGGTGGTTTTGGGCCTTGGTCAAGGTGACCGTAACACCTACACCACTAATGAATGGAGATGTCGTATCTTTGAATCTGTCGTTGTCCTTTTCCTTTCTGCCCATTCTTCAGTTGGAACAAGTACTTATAATAATGCTAGCTGTCCTTCACTTTTAAGCTATTCCTGCAATTTTAAATATTTTCTGATTCTTTCTGAATAAAATCAGCTGACTTGTCTTTAGTAGTGTAGTCTGGAATGTTTTCTTGACCACGTCATAACTTGTATTGACCTTGATTATGACTATAGATGATGTGACACCACTGTTTACAACCCAAGTTTTAGCACCAGGGGTCCTTTTCCCGAATCAGTTCGTAAATCTACGTGCCTACTATGTCCTGGCCTGAGTGGACCAATTTGTCAAATGCACAAGTAGTGACCTGGTAATGACATGATCTGTTATAAAGGACTAACTCATCACCCAAGGAGCTAGCACACTTGTAATACCATTCCACGTACAAAAGTTTGGTGATTTAAAAATGCTGACAGACTGACAGGAACCCCTAAAACGTGATTCTTTAAGTGCCGAAGTGTGTCCGTAAATGAGAGTTGAGGTTACATTTTACTATTTTATTAAATTTTTAAAAAATTGATCCAATCATTTGAAAAGCACACCATTTTCTGTGTCTAACCATAAGGATTCAGAAAAGGTATCGTTTTGTAACATGTACACCCTAAAGTTTCAGAGTTATAGGCTAGCAAACACGCAAAATCAATAAAAAGGGTCAATTTCAGTTGTACAGGTCCAATTTTAAAATTGCTCCGATTTGGATAAAAATGGTGTTCATAAATTAATTGTTGGGCTCATAGGATAAAAATTTAAATGGAATAGTTTTTGAGTGTTCGTCAATGCTTGCTTAAGAAAGTAGGGGGGTAACAGATCAGCCCCATTGAATGCAATGCTTTGACCTTCTGTTCCCCCTACATCGGAAACTAAGCATTTAGACAGTCAAAACTATTCCTTATTTTATCCTATGAACTCCAACAATATTGCAACCTGTTTTTATCCAAATCGGAGTCAATTTAAAATTTGACCCCTGTACAACTGCAATTTGACCCTTATTAATTGAGTTTTTTTGCTGTTGTTAGAGCCTATAACTCCTCTGAACCTTTAGGCTGTACATATTACAAACTATACCTTTTCTGAATCCTTAAGGTTAGACACAACATTGTGTGCTTTTCAACATGATTGATCAATTTACAAATTTGACCCCTGTACAACTTGGTTTTGGCCCCCTCTCCTTAAGGCAACCCCTTGCGCACTTAAGAATCACGTTTCGGGGTCCGGTCAGTCGGTCAACATATTCCATCACTCCAACCTTGTTTGTAACTTGAGATGTGTTACAAATGTGTGCTAGCTCCAGGGCTCGCATGAGTTTAGTATACACGAGGGTTACGCACGAGTTTGGGGAACGGGCCCCTGGTCTACTGACATCTTAGATGTGTGAAGAATATTCCCTACAGTTACATTACAGCATTCAATAGCCTTATCAAGCCGGGATTGAGCGCGAATTTTAAAGCACAAGCCCTGCAGTGCTCGTGCATACTGCCGGGTAAGTCTTGTGTTCGTTGCCGGCGTTGAGTCCATGTCAACTCAATCTTATAATAAATTATGTGGTATCATATAAATAACACTTTTTGCACCTGCTTTGAATCACTTATTGTGTTCAATGAAGAGGAAAGCCATTCCGAAAGGAAGCACTAGTACAATAACCAGGTGGGTGGGATTGCTGGCAGCAACATGTTAGCTAAAACAAATCAGATATTCTTTCATGAACATGCAACAGAAATCATAATACCTCGAGGCACATTACAGACAAGCTGGATTAGCAAAAGAATTAATGCAACTATTATTACCCTTCTCTGTACAGCCACCCAGGAGTCCAATTACATTAGGGTGAGGTTTTAACTTCTTCATTAAGTCCAATTCACGAAGAAAGTTTTCTTTCTCAGTTGGATGGACACCCTCTGTATATATTAAAAAACATATAAACACAGATATCATTTTTACCTTGTATAACAAAGCCTCCCTGACCTCACTCATGTGGGGATCGTGGCCTATCGGTTGGTACAATGCCTGTGGGGCAGATCTATCAAAAAAATCCCGGGTTCGAAGCCCGTTCGGGTCACTTGCTTGGTGGATTTATTCGGGTGTTCAATTCTGGATTTATCTGTATACGAGCTATTGATTTAACACAGAATACCGCTCTCCTCCATGGTTCACTAGGAAATTGGGCAAATGAATCATGAAAGCATCCCGTCCTGCGGAGGGACGTTAACCCGTGTACAGCACATCGTGTCGAATAAGAGTAGGTTGTAAACCCCTGACTGTCCCCAAGCTGCCCCCATTTCCTAAAAAAAATGGTCATGTTAGGAGCGTCCGTATCGTGTTGAATTAATCCTGACACCACCACAAGCCTTCTAATGACTGTGGACACGTTAAAAAGACTCAGTCAATTGAAAAGAGTTTCGCCCTCAAGTTTTCCTAAACCGAGGAATTGAGGCTAAAATGTTCAGTTTCCGGTTCGAAATAACGCTCTTGGGCATAAGGCCTTAGGATTTATAGATTGTGCCATAGCCCAGCTATAAGGAATCCATATTATGTGCAGCCATTATCTGTAGTTAGGATGAAGGTATTTCTTACCTCGGAGTGTTGTTACCGCTACTTTTTTTGCAGAAGAGAAGACGGAATAGACCACCCGATTTCGTATTCTCCAAGAAGTTTAACAAGACCAAAGAAATTCTCCACTATTGAGAAGGAGGTCTTGCTCTGAATTTGGCATTAGGGCTATTGCATGTATTATTGGGCACACAGTGCACCCAGTGCTGTTTTTTCAGATCACAACCCCTCACCTTCATTCACAGGATGTGAAAACAAGAATCATCGGTTAGTGATGTGGAGTTTGACCTGCCCAAGAGTACCACCTAGACATCAGACACATCCAAGGCCAAAGATAATGTGGATGGCTGATGCCTAGCTAGATTGTTTAGTTAAGTCTAGACAAACAAGCAAAGCTTTTAAAGAGGAAAGTGTAACATTGTGAATAGTTATTGTATAGGAGGTTAAAAATATGTAGTAGCCTTATATATAGGTACGAAAGTTGCGTGTTCAAATCAAACTTCTTTCTTAAGGGGGAGGATGTTACAGCCCAAAGAAGTCACTTTCGATAAGATTAAGTCATAAATTAGCCACATAAAATAATTGTAAATAATATAATAATGTAATACCAAAATATACCTGGTTTATGGGCATACTGGTGTGTGTGAAGCAAATAGAATGAACACAGAAGATCTCAGAAGAAAAAACAGAAAACCGGAGAAGCGTTAGAAACTGAGTGAATTTCAAAGGAAAGGTTTGGAAAGTTCTGGAGTTAACTCAAGTCCAGAAGAACTGACCAGAACAGGTTTCAGATGAAGATAGGTGCGCACTGCGATAATACCCAGTCAGTGAGTTAGCTGCTATGAGATGTCCCAAATCTATACAGTATGGAATGGTAGAGGCATTTCCGACTTATGATGTAATGGAATATATTTAGCACATGACTCAGATAGAGAGGACCACTATCATTCTACGTCTGTTTGAGAGGATATATAAAAGCCTGGTAGAGAAGATGAGGGGAGGATTCACAACATCATTAATCCAAGGAGAGTTCAATACCATCGCGCTCCAAGTATAGCAGAGTTCCAAGGATGACCGTGACAGTAAGCCACAGTCTAGTACTAATCTCCCATATAGTGGACATTGCAATAGTAGTCTAAGCTCCAGCAGTTTCGTCCGATGTGTAGCCGGGTCGGTTTTGTATCCGTGGCCTCTGAGTTATCCAAGGGTAAACAAACAAGCTACATCACTTTGGACTTTATATTTAGTAGACCTCCAAGCGTCGGGAGTCAATAGGAGCTGGTTTTCTTCAAGAAGGACAAGTCGTCCGTGGACAAGTCCCACTATTGGAAATTGAGTTTTGCGCTGGAATATTCGCCAAGACTCTTTGCAAGTTCGGAATCTTAATGTAATCTCGCTGCAGCCCGCTTCGCGGCACAAACAGGTAGTACGTTTAGTAGTTTCATAAATTACAACTTTATTATAGACAAAATCGTGATTATTGAGACCTAATTGAGGCTTGATTGAGATGATTTAGGACACACATTAAAATAAATACTTTGTTTTAAAATTTGTAATCAAGTTCACAGTGTATTGTCTAGTTGTTCAGGAGTTTGAATCCGTAGTTTTGAGGTGGTTTTGGCCTTGGTCAAGGTGACCGTAACACCTACAACACGTAATTGAATGGAGATTCGTATCTTTGAATACTGTCGTTTTCTTCCTTTTCTGCCAATTCTTCAGTTGGAAAAAGTAACTTATAAGAATTCTACAGGCTTGTCCTTCACTTTTAAGCTATTCCTGCAAATTTTAAATATTCTGATTCTTTCGGATAAATCACTGATAGTGTCTTTAATGTATTGTAGTCCTGGAATGTGTTTATCTTGACCACCGTCATAACTGGTGATTGACGTGATTATGAATATAGATGAGGTGACATCAATGTTTACAAACACAAGTTAGCACCAGGGGTCCGTTCCCGAATCAGTCGTAAATCTACGTGCATACTATGTCATGCCTGAGTGGACCAATTTGTCCAAAGCACAGTGTGACTGGTATGAAATGATCTGTTATATAGGACATACGCATGAGTTAGTATACACGTAGGGTTACGCACGAGTTTGGGGAACGGGCCCCTGGTCTACTGACATCTTAGAGGTGTGAAGAATATGCCCATACAGTTACAGCATTCAATAGCCTTATCACGCCTGATTGAGCGCGAATTTTAAAAGCACAAGCCCTGCAGATGCTCGTGCATACTTCCGGGTAGTGCTTTGTTCGTTGCGGGCGTTGACGTCACATGTCAACTCATCTATATAAATTATGTGGTATCATATAAATACACTTTTTGCAACTGCTTTGAATCACTTATTGTGTTCAATGAGAGGAAGCCATTCACGAAAGGAGAACTAGTACAATACCAGGTGGGTGGGATTGTTGCAGTAAACAATGTTAGCTAAAACAAATCAGATATTCTTTCATGAACATCAACAGAAATCATAATAACCTCGAGCACATTAAAGAAAAGCTGGATTAGCAAAAGAATTAATGCAACTATTATTACCCTTCTCTGTGCAGCCACCCAGGAGTCCAATTACATTAGGGTGAGGTTTTCACTTCTTCATTAAGTCCAATTCACGAAGAAAGTTTTCTTTCTCAGTTGGATGGACACCCACTGTATATATTAAAAAACACAGAAACACAGATATCAGTTTACTCTTGTATAACAAAGCCCATACCTCAGTCAATGTGGGAGAGCGTGGCCTAGCGGTTAGGGTACTTGCCTTGGAGCAGATCTATCAAAAAAAATCCCGGGTTCGAAGCCCGGTGGGGTCACTTGCTGGGATTTATTCGGGTGCTCAATTCTGGATTTAATCTGTATACGAGCTATTGATTAAACACAGAATACCGCTCTCCTCCATGGTTCACTAGGAATTAGGCAAATGAATCATGAAAGCATCCCGTCCTTCGGAGGGGACGTTAAGCCGTGTACATCGCAGTCAGTGTCGAATAAGAGTAGGGTGTAAACCCCTGACTGTTCCAATCTGCCCCCAGTCTCAAAAAAATGGTCCATGTTAGGAGCGTCCGTATCGTGGTTGATTAAATCCTGACACCACCACAAGCCATTACTAATGACATGTGGACACGTTAAAAGACTCAGTCAATTGGAAAAGAGTTCGCCCTCAATTTTTCCTTAAACAGAGGGAATGTGAGGCTAAAAATGTTAAGTTTCGGTTCGAAATAACGCTGCTTGGGCATGGGCTCTTATGATTGTATAGATTGTGCATAGCCCAGCTATAAGGAATTCCATATTATGTGCAGCAATTATCTGTAGTTAGGATGAAGGTATTTCTTACCTCGGAGTGTTTTTACCGCTACTTTGTTTGGAATAATAGTTCCATTTGTCATCTTAACATCCCGTGTTGCTGCAAGGAGTACACGACCAAACTGACCACTTCCAAGCTCTCTCATAATATGTAACTGGTTTCTCGGGAAGACAAAGTCATCTTTTACAATATTAGCAGTATCTGAAATCAGAAATAAAGACCTTAGTTACAAAACGTGCTAAGTCCATCGGATATCAAAATTGAGTTTTCGATATGAAGTTGTTGTATATAGTGTTAAACAAAATTTGGTAATTAGTTGACATTGATTTGCTGCGTTGTCGAGAATTGAATCGTTATTTTTTCTTCAATTGTGACATTTTCTGGAAATTTCAATTAAAATGAGTATAGCATAACGTCGATGGGCAGGAACCACCCATTGTACATTTGATTTTTGAGTTCAAAAAGCTCTATGTGAAAATGGGCACCCATTTTATAAACGCCCCATGTGCAAATTTGTATTTCTCATCAGACCGGTCTACAAAAAAAATATAACAATTGTAGACTTCTGATATGGTGTTTGGCTACAGCAGAATCTTAAAAATTCTTAAAAGCACATTACCTTGATTCAATAAAATATGAACACAGAGGAAAGCATGGGTGTATGATGTTGCGTAAATGGAACATAGAGTTGAAAGTGCACTGTTAAAAATGTCCTAATTTTACCAGACTTTACATGTTAAATTACAAAGGAAAAAATGCAAATCAAAATGGTGCGCCGCAGGCGGAGTGACCATCTCTCTGTCATTGGCGTTTGGGCCAGCCCCCTCATATAATGTTGCTGTGGGGGGTTCGCCACTCCTCCCGCACAATGAGTCTGTTTGATTCCAGCATTTGCCGGTACCCATCTATAATCCTGGGTGGAGAGAGGCAAGCGAGGTAAAGTGCCTTGCACAAGTGCACAAAACATTGGCGACAGCGGGGCTCGAACCCACAACCTTATGCTTATGGGGCGAGCGATGATCCACTGCGCCACCACATGTGCCCTCATTAAATTACGGGAAACACCAAGTATTCAATAATTAACGCTTAATTACCTATACCTAACATACAACTACAATTTGGAAGCAGAAAAAATGTAAAAAACAGTGGCTAGAAAATAATACTACACATTTTGAAAAAAAAGTTAGTATTATACCTGGACTGTTATTATATTTTCCGTAATTTACGTTCTTTTGTAACTTAATCGTTTTTAATGTAGAATATGAACTATGAAAATCGTTTTACCAAACAAAATGTGTTAAATAACGCGTAAGTAACGTCATTAAAAATGCTAAATCTTATTTTCCCTATCATTAAAAAATAGTTTAAAAACTCTTGTAGAATCAAATCCTCCTTTGGTATTTATTAGTTTGAATTTCGAAAAAATAGTACACACATTAATTTTAATTTAGCATCTGCTATCAGTAAAGTCATGTAGTGTAGGGTAGTGGATATGGTTTAGGACTTATAATCTTAAGGCCCAGGGGGGTTCATTCGCGAAAGCAGTCGTAAGACTGGACGTAGCCCTAGTTGCGACGTATTAAGTTACTACTAAGATTTTTTAAGCGTTCGTGAAACTTGGGCACGTCGGCTACGGGTGTCTACGAGTAAGCCAGATTTCGAGTAAAACTACACGTGGTAGGTACACGTTAAGCACACTAGTAGTGTGTGGGAAGTGAACAAACGTCGCTCTTCACATTCCATCCATCTTGTTAGCAATCTATCATGGCAACAGCATTTCTATTGCCAGAAAATTAAGGAGGCGCATTCGTGAACGCATATTAAGGATATTATAGCAACTCGCACAGATCTCTTTTTCATAGTTTAATTAGTCAATCAGTCAATTGGCTGACGGAATCAATGTATGCGCAATTGAGCGAAATGGCGGCATGGTATACATTAAGTTAAACAAAAAAACAGATTAAACATGTTAAATAATAATCAATATCATTGTTTTCTTGTAAGCATTGTCATTCACCCATAGGACCATACAGATTAGCCCATCTATCCACGTCACGCAAAGAAAAAAATAAGCAAGAAGATGGAAAGAAAGAAAACAAAAAGAAAGAAAGGAAATAAACAAATAATGAAAGAAGAAATGGGAAACAAAGGTTATTGAGATGAACAAATATGAACACATCTGATCTAGTTCACTTAAAGGCGACTCAGAGATTTCCCTAGAAATACCCGTCCTATATTTTCTAACAACCTTAATTGGTTTCCATGTCAAAATGCTTGTCCATGCATACTAATCACTGTGTAAATTGGCTAAGACTCAATTCGAATGTCCCTTCATATCAAAAAGTCTCATTATGTACTAAAATTCTCATCCGCAAGTTTTTGTTATCAGTAGGCCTATCCTATGGTACTGTAACTACACATATAAATATTTACCCACATCACACGTTTTTTAATATCTCAATCTTGGTGATGCATGTGGAATTTGGAGTATTTTAGATGATTAATTAATACACACCCACAAAACATTTCAAATATTTGAGTCGCCTTAAAAAGTTGCACAATATATTCGATTCGTCATCTATGACTCATTCAGAGTTTTCGAATTCTTTATAAAATCAGTGCAAGTGTTCGCTAGTAATTGTATCGCTTCTTCACTTGCTTAAAGGGGGATGGCCCGATTTAAGAATATGAAGTTTTCATTTTGATAGATTGGTCTTCACCCCAAAACCCAATCTGTAAAGTTTCGCGCCGATATTTCAATCCGTTTTGATGTGAGAGCTAAAAACGTGATTTTGAAAGCCCATAGAGTACTGTGGAAAATTAATATTGGTCGACCAAAATGGACCGCAATTCCGCTCATAACTTCCAAACCAAACATCCTTTGGCCATAAGATTTCACAGGGTAAATGAGAAAAATAGTAGCTTTCTTCTGATACCAAAATGTTGACCACTTCCGGTAAAATCTGGGGCTTCTGGGGACGAGGCTATGAGCGATCGGGCCATGGACCTTTAACAGACCTTTTCCTGTTGGCTGCAGGCATTTACCTTGCCTGTAATATTCATTCATGTCCTTTTGTTTTCGTTTATTGGATATAGACCTACTATATTACTTTTCATGTTTTTAAATTTAAATACAATATTTTTTTGTCTTTCCAACCTATGAGAATGACTCTAATGAGGAAAAAAATAGCAGCCCTCTTTGGTTCTGAAGCTAATTTCTTGTGCCGGTGTAGACCATCTAATACCTATCTAAAGTATACAGCTAATATTAAAACAAGCCAATTAACGCTGTTCTCAGCAACCAGGAGGAATTCTAATATGCGAGGGGTAGTCCGAGTACTTAACCCGTTTCAATAAATCTGCACTAATCCTAAACCACAGGTATGCTTCAAAAATCCATTAATCGATATTACTAGAACAGCATTCAACACCGACTCGTACCTAATTGCACCCACGAATGCACCCAAATAGAAGACACGTAATAATGATCCTAAGTTATGCGAAAAGGTATTCCTACGACTGTCTAACGTCCATTGTTCGCAAACGCACGTAAGTCACAACCTGTAGAAATCGTAACAAGCGCTCAGCAAATGTTACGTATATACTTACGATTCAAGTTTCGCGGACGAACCCCTGGTTCGAATCTATGTAAGGTACATGTATTAAGTTTACTCATATGATGATTATGTAATTGGTGACATTAAAATGCGTATATTACCGTATAAACTGGTTTTAAATTTTTATTTCTTCACGTATACAACGTTTGTATGATGCCATAGCTACAACGTGAAAATTTGGTCAGAGGATTGTAATAACGTTTGAATTCTTAATGTTGTTTAAACAAGTCAAAAACCAAGTGAACAATAACCATGATAACGTTGAAGTTGAGATTTTACGCCGTTATTTTACGTTTCCTGCAATGGTTTCGTATTTTTACGGGTCCAGTTATTTTAGTCTAGGCGAGGGGTGCAAAATACAGCAACTATTGCTCAGAAAATGATAAAAGCATAAAACTTGGCACAATTATTCTTCACCCCATACTGATCGCTTTCAGGGGTGGAGCCAAAATATACAACACTTTCCTTAACAACGGTTGCTAGGTAACAAATTTACCCTAGCAACAGGCACTTTTGGAGCTGCCACCTAGCTGGATACCATCACATTCTTTGTTACTACCCCAGAACTAAACCAAATCAACTTGGTAACGTCCCTATATGACCCCCAACACAATCTGGATGTTCCCAAAATTAAAAAAAAATGGCCCATTCAAGATGGCGACTTAGATGGGCGCCAAATAAATTATTTCCTTTTATAAATACATTATAACAACATATAAACAGTATAACAATCCATTTTTGTATGGAATGAATATTCCTGATCAAAAGTAATACATATGTGCCCATTTCGTGTCATTCACATGTTTCAAATTCAAGATGGCGTCCAAAATGGCCACCAAAATATGACATTTCCCTTAAATACACTACAGCAACACATGCATGTTCAAATAATTATACAATATTAATGAAATAAATGTTTCAATCATATAACAAAATATGTAAACATCAACCAAAAGATTTACATCAAAAATAAATTTTTTGGACATAATAGCATGTCATTGGTGGGTGGTAGATGTCTGGTTCTGCTATCAGACTAACATGGTTTGATGGCAGACCTGTAGGCTTTTTTCATTGTAATCGATTGGCAAGTCCTTCACCTTTGTTGGTCCTTTGAAAGTGCTATAGAATGGGTGAAACCATGGTCGGTATCATCACTCCAGTCGAGTTGCCCTCCTCAGGTGTAACATTCCGGATCAAGGACAAACTGTGACATGAACCAGTGGATGTAGTGGATTGTGGTCGATATATTGTTTGCCGCTGCAGTGATAAATTGACCTTTCTGGGAGGTCAGACTGTCGCAATCTTGTAATAATAATATGCGCATACATTTAAGTAATATCCATCGTACGATCATAATATGAGGTTGACACACGAAGAACAAAAAGGCTATCAAGCAACTGCCGTTCCATGATTAACGTGAAGACCTTAAGTTCCAACCAAACTGGCAGCTGCAGGCATTTCATGGTCTTTGCTGTGATAACTTGGGGTACTTTACCATAGTCCCGGCGCCTTTTAATGCAGTTGAACACAAGTAGCTCAGCAATGGTGAGCACTGGTTGGCTAAGGCATTTGTTGCTGGTTTGATCTTTAATATTTGACCCATTGATGCGCATGCCGACTAGTGACAAAAGCGACTGCGGCATCAGCGGCAATGATTCCACTTGACTGCTCTGGTCAAGCAGTCAAACCTTGAGAATGACACCTGTGTAAAAAGTCATGTCGAATCCTGTCAGCAATTTGGGTCACAGCGACACTCTGCTCATCTTGATCAGTCTCATATCCTTGTCGCAGAACAGTGCCTATGCCATCCACATATGCCATGAATACATCTCTCTTTTCCTTAAAAACCCTCATTCCTGGGAGATGCACGAGGATCCGGTCTTTGAGGTGCGTACTATTACTCTTGAAGTAACAACAACAAGCTAATCCAGCCACTCTGTATAGAGCTTGGTAAGATCAGCAAGCCTGAACACCTCTGTCTTCCATCTTGTCTGCTCTCCTCAATGCAGGATATCAGCTCACCTAATGCAATGTCTTTGCCTGTTTGTTCACATAAGGTTCCTCGCTCCTGTTGGACTATGTCACATGTTCTGTTGTACAGGTTTGATGAGGCATCTTGTGTGATATTTTTGCTTCAATGGCAATAAGGTCTCCTGCACTTAATTTCGCTAGAAAGCTCATAATCCTGGAGTTAGTGTGCACATTTCTGCACGAGGAAATCTACTTGAAATATGTAGGCTTTATGGAGTTTCTCTTTGGTTTCCGATTTGGAACCAAAAAAAAAAAACAAACAAACACACACACACACACATGGGCATTTTGCTGTCTACAGGTATGGAGGTATGTGCTTCTCCGATACTACTTCTTGTGAAAATCCGCTTAGAAGTTGTTGCTTCTTTAGTGTATTTGTGCTTCCGCTCTAGTATACTTTTAACAAACTTTAAGTAGCATGATTTATGCCACTTTGCCCTTGGTCCATTAAATATAGACTCAATTCCATCCATGGTTCAAGCGTGCAATAGCTATTTGTGGAGTGGAGTTAATTAAATTGAAGGATTTTCAGCTGTAGCTTAATAACCTGTGAATTTGGAGAAGGCATTTGATAGTCCTGGGGAAAGTGATGGAGTGGGTGATGAGGAAGAGAGGTATACCAGAGGCAATGGTTAGAGCGGTGATGAGTTTGTATGAAGGAGGTCAAGGAGCGAAGACAAGAGTTTGAATGGGGTCTAATTTGTCTGAGGAATTGGAGGCGAAGGTGGGTGTGCATGAAGGTTCTGTACTGTCGCCGTTCATATTTGCAATTGCAATTGATGTGGTTATGAAGAGTGCAAGAGACGGTGTGATAAGCGAGATGTTGTATGTTGATAATTTGGTTTTGATGAGTTGCGATAATGGAGGGACTGAAGGAAATGTTTTAGAAATGGAAGAAGGCTTTTGAGAGTAAAGGAGAGTAAGGTTAATCTTGGGAAGACAAAATTGATGGTGAGTGGAGTGGAAGGGGACGTGTCGGTGAGTAAGGTAGACCCGTGTGGTATATGCAGTAAGAGGGTAAAAGAAAATTCAGTGTGATGTGGGAAATGGATTCATGGGAGATGTACAAAGATGAAGAGGGTAACCCAAGCTTGGCTAGAGATTTTGTGTGCATAAGATGTGAAAAAAGAGTTGGAGGGATGGTGGAACAGGTGAAAATGTTGTGATGAGGTGGAATCGGTGAAGGAGTTCTCGTACCTTGGGGGTAGGGTAAATGTAAATGGTGGATTCGAGGCAGTTATGACCGCTAGAGTAAGGTTTGGGTGGGTGAAGTCTAGAGAATGTGGGGAGTTGCAACACGGGAAAAGATTTTCTTTGAAGATGAAAGGATTGGTGTATAAAAGTTGTGTGAGGTCAGTGATGCTCTATGGGAATGAGACATGGGGATTTTGAGGATGGCGAGAGCGATGTGTGGTGTGAAGTTGATGGATAGGAATTCAGAAGACTGAAGACTTGATGCATATGCTGGGTTTGGAAGAAGCGGTAGACTGGTTGGCGAAGGCGAATGGTGTACGTTGGTATGGGCAGTATAGGCACGTGCTGGGGAGGGATGGTGAGCATGTTTTAAGAAGGGCCCATAAGTTCGGGGTGGGTAGTTCGAGGATGAGGGGATGACCAAAGAAGACGTGGAAGAAGCAAGTGGAGGAGAGTAGGAGGGTTGTGTTGAGGATGGAGGATGCGCTGAATCTTGTAAAGTGGAGGGAGGGGGTAAGCGCGATTGTGAGGTAAATACGGCCACCCTCGTTCACGGGGACAAGCAGTGGCGTAGCTAGGATTTTGATATTGGGGAGGAGGGGGGGGGCAGTGTCGCATCTGAACCGACAGAAAACAGGTGGGTCCAGGGATCAGCGTTAGGGGCCCCTGGTTGGGGTCCAGGGGGCAAAGCCCCTGGAAAATTTTGGGTTTTATATGTATGCTTTAAATGTCTTCTGAGGGCTAATCTTGCACGATTTTGTAAAATTTACTTGTCGGGAAGTTGTCGCACACTTACCATTGAAATTCGAACCTATATACTTTACCGGCAATCTGGCCTGCAAGCACCATGACCTGAATTTTTCAAGTAAACCGACGGGCTCATCTCAACCGACGGGCTCATCTCAACCGACGAAATCAAATATTGTGGGGTCACAGCTCCCCTGGCCCCTGTCTATGCCAATGGGGACAAACCTAGATTTAAAACTTTGGATTTACTACTATCAGTGGGATGTGTCAAATGTTCTTTGGTGTCTAGCTGTCAAATGACACATTTAGACCAGTCGCCTGGGTGGGTGAATGTGAAAGGCTTACCATTTTGAAGCATGCAGGGGTGGGGTAGTTCATGTTGGGAAGGTTATTTGGTAAGTATGCAGGGCTAGGGGATAGGTTAGTTTACCATTATCACATTTTTCATCACCAATAGAAACTATACAAATAAATTAACTATACATAAATAAACAAAGTCATGGATATGAGGATATATGATTAAATAGATAGTCAATAGGGGCATTCATTCACTCATTGTTATTGCCATCAACAAATAGTCAAATAGGGACTTGCTCAGATGGTGGCACAAACATGGAACTATGATGTTTAGCAGCTGATAATTGTACAGAGTGAATAATATGATCAGAGAATGTTTTTTAGAATAATGTATGATGAAGTTCATAAGAAACCGTGGTCAACAGGCAATTTTCTACTGGTTGCTAATGAAAATATGTTGCCTAGCAACTGCAATTTGGTCTTGTGTTGTTGGCAAGTGCTTCAAAATAATGTTTATAGGAAATTTGAAGTTGTAGACACTAAAATACATTCTAGTCACTGAATGTCATTGGTCCATAGTCATCCTCTATACCGGTTGCTAAGGAAAACGTGTTGCCTAGCAACCGTTGCTATACTATAGAAAGTTAATTTTGGCTCCACCCCTGAAAATGTTTGGAATGTTGTTACGATCATTTGTGCCAAGTTTCGTGCTTTTATCATAATCTGAACATTATTTTCACCCTTCGCCTAGACTATTTTACGTTCGTGCACGTTGTGAGTCCCCGCTGCCCGTCAAATCCCTGTTTTTTTTACAGGTTTTATTTTTTAACAGAGCGGGGACCATTTCACATAGGAGGTATTCTTACAAAAGGTCATATGCACAGTGTCGGTATGGGGAAATTAGTTTTTTGTTAAGACTTTGGTTCCTTTATGCTATAAAATACACTGGTATTGAAACCTAAAGAAAATGGAGTTACGCTTTGCATGAGTTGTAGTTAAAAAGATTATCTAAAATATAAATGACAGAATTTTTTCAGAAACCGACTATTTTAGCAAAATAATTATTTTAGTTTTTATATGGTCACATCTTCCAACCATAATACATTTTGCAACTCTAATTCATAAGGTGCTGTTCCATTTAATATCTTGTAGTCTACCGGATACGAAAAGCCTGGTACTTGTATACATCTCACACCAAGTTTCGTGGGATAACAAGCTACAGGTTTTGATGAAAGAAGTGTAATCATATTGCAACTGCCCTATCCCTAATGTGATTTTTGATGGTTAACATTAAACGGCGGTGTTATAAAAATAGAAATAATTACCTACCTGGGAATACGGGATTCTTATTATCAGTTATTTCAGGTAGAACATTTACTTCAAATTCTAAGGTGCACAAAAAAGAGGAAAAGGGAGAGAAAAAGAAGAAGAATATATAAATAGATTGTTACAGAAAAGAAAAAAACGTCTGGTAAAATAAAACACACTTTACATTTTCCCTGCCTTGAACGAATAAAGTGAGAACTTGGATTTACCAAATTGCACCATTATGGTTAAGGAATAAAATATTTAATGAAATAAAAATTAAATAACCACAAAACAAACAACAAGAGACAAAACAACAATAACAAAATAAAACAAACGGAAAGTAAAAAATATAAACAAAATACAACCAAAAAAACATAGACTAATATGTTTTTCATTGTTCGCTAATATATTTGCGGCATTTTAGAGATACGTTAATGGTATGTCGAAGTCGGAAATAGATCCACCACAATACTACTTGATACTCGCCATTTTTACAAATGTTTATCATGTTTATAAAAGTACAAAGTGGTCAAAGTATCACCGGGAAACGGCCTTCCTTTTTCTAACATTTGAATCACTTGGTAAAACGCAGCGCAGTTACAATACTACACTAAATTTATGAAATTGCTCCATGTGAGATTTGACGTGCACTCTTATAGTAGGTTTTTTTTTATTCCTGTGCATTTTCATAAAATTTTTGGGCGTGTCGACGATCCATTCGTTCTGGAGAAGATTGTGTAATCTTTAACCCCACTAATTCAATAGAAATTCTCATGTACCATAATCGATCAGATAAGGCCATAATTAAAACAAATGGTTCCTTTTCTCACGCAAGAAATCATGCAAGGCAAATGCATGAATAAACAACACCCTCCTCAAGGCTGTATTTCCGCTTACAAAACCTAGTCACCTGCCTTTGGATCCACGCAGCGACTGCATATTCCAAATGCGTCCGTACCAGAGAAAGATATGTCAGTAGACTTGACTTTTTTTAGAACACTCACATATTTCGCTAATAATTACCTCAGAACCTTCTGACCTTGTTTTTCAAGAGATCTGAGTTTGCTTATTCCAGCTGAGTGTGTTTGTGAATAATTCCAAGGAAGGGTGCGACTCTGAGGATCGTTGTTCTCCGTAGAATACATATCACCTCTCTGGAGGATTACGACGTTTGGCAAATGTGATGGTGCAACACTTAGATGAATTTGACGTTCACAGCCACTCCTCGCTGGCCAGAGTTAAAGGAGCTTGAGGTCGTTTTGCAGAATAGAAACATCATTTTTTTCATCTAATATTGGGATGCAGCAGACGACCATCAGCGAATAATCTCGCTTTTGAAATGAGCTTATCCGGCAAATCATTAATATATGACGGGAACAACAATGGCCATAGGACCGTTCCTTGGGGAATCCTGGTGACGACTTCAGCAGTAGAGAAGATGACTCCAATAACACACTCTCTTGCGGACGTCCAGTCAAAAAAAAATGAAATTCTTGGATGAAGTGAGCACTCTTGGGGGTGACAACTATGTATTAGACGGCCCCTGCGAGGCAACCTTGTCGAATGCTCTTGTAAAGTCCAAGACGGCTACATCGACAGTTTTCTTTCAGAGACCAAAGTTTAAACATTGTGGTGAGAATAAGGCGAGTCCCTGTTGATGGCCGTTTGATCGAAAGCCGTGTGGCTGTCTGACAAAGAATGCTATTTTTTTCACAAACAAACTTCATGATATGACTGTGTGTTCGATAATCCACTGACATAAGACATATATATAGAAGACCAAAATGCCTTGGGCCAATCTTATATAGTTGAAAGAAGAAATTCATCATCATCAGTTGTTAGCCTTAACTCTCCTCACAGCTGAATTCTCTCTTGCAATGCAAAAAATATTTCAGTCCTGAGTAGCACTTTGAGCTTCCGGGCAAGGTGTGTAAAGTGTCTGCTTCCTTCGCCCTGTCTCCGCAAGATCAGTGAACCAAGGCAGATTGACCCTAGAACTTGTCTCCTGCTAGGAAACATATTATCCCTTGCTTCCAGAATAATGTTCGTGATGGCACTTCCATTTCTCAGTAGCACTTTCTTGATATGCTCACTAAAGTAGTACTCAGCAGAGAAATTAAACAAGGTGGTTGGTGTGGCCCAGGAGCCGCTTTATTCACTAAAAATTTCTTGCGTTTCACTTTACGATTCCTGTTCGGGCAAAGATCCATATCCACCAACACTGCATCTAAGTGACCAATCTATGACAGTCACTTCCTTCACAATGTTGTGTTATTTCTGGTGAAAAATAAGTCAAGGATGCGATCTTTCCTGGTGTCTCGGTTAGCTGAGCAAGCGCGATTGAGGTTGTGAATCTTGTGACAGGCTGAAGTATTTTTACAGAGCCTTTTTACTCAAACTTTGACGTTTCCAACATGCAAGTTTTGCCTGCATTAAAGCTATACTAGAATGAAAGCAAAATTTGAACTGTTCATCTGGTCTCCTATTATCCACATAATATGCATTAAGTTCATCAACCTTATGACCTTTTTTACTTCTTGAGTCTGTTATAGAAATTACCAATAATAAGCGGTTTCTCGTGTTTCATGTTAAACTCTCTCCAGATAACTTCACAAGAAGAATTCAAGACTTACGTTACTTACAGGTGAGATCATAATAATTGCGTGAAAAAACTCCCGCTTTGAGTATCGGTTACACTGTCCTTCCTATATACAGTAAAGTGGGGTGGACAATTCTCAGCATGTTTATCTTCGACTTCAACCAAATCTCGGTCCCAAATATTATATATTGGTTGTATAAATCTATGAGAGCTGCTATATCGACCGACTTGTTGGTGATCCTTTGGCAGTTGATAAGAAGCAGCGAAGAGTGTATTGAGGCCTGGTTGAGATCTATGGACTCACAAAGCCAAAAAAAACATTATAAACCACAGTCCAAGAATTATCATGTTACTTGGCAGATCAACTGTTTTTGGTACCATTAGCATAAATCGTGTCGCAAATTATGCACTTCCACGGGCACATGATATGAAAATTGACAATTAAACCAACTATCTAAAGGTGAATGAGATAAATACAAATTTTTCATAGGTAACTAAACTGGTCTGTTAAAATTATCGTCCCGGTAATGCTAGATAATTAGTGCAGGTTCCTAGCCTAAACCCCTGTCCATCAACAAGAGTGTCAGTTATAATAAAAAAATCAATTAATTAAAAAAAGTAATTAAATGTTGTCCTGTAGTAAAGTATTTTACACATTCAGGTATAATTAAACAATAAATGATACTATAAAAAACGGGTCGGCTGCCTGT
>JAMKCH010019717.1:0-21929 GCA_023653785.1 Ophioderma brevispina
AGCGATGGTTTATCCTATGAATATTTTATGTTGTAATCGATTGGTGGTAAAGCAAACCTGATAAGTATTGCCTATAGCCTCGATATGAGCGGGATACTCTTGTGGATCGATTTGTGTGTATTCTGCAGTTGGAATTAAATCTCAAGCTATTTGGGATTTGCATAATTATGTCTAATAAGGTATTATTTTTACCATAGTTTTCAAATTGTAAATAAAATTAAATTGTAAATACACATTTAGCCTAACTAAATAACAAGAAAATCTGCCGTAGCCTACTGTAGTAGAGTTACGACTGTCCGAGAGCAACCTAAAGGAATAGAGAGTCTCTAATTGCGACTATTTTCAGGGCGACTCCTCATGACTGCTTTTCAGAGACTGCAATTGCGGATTTCCAGTGGTATGAGAGCAACTTCCTATCGATTTTACAATGCATGTGTTTATTTGCTGTTCGGGAATTCGTCAATTGTTCCTTTTCCTCCCTGCGACTGATCAAAACTGCAGGTTTATGGTGGACCTGTAATTTTTAACAACAGTCTGGCAAAAATATTCGGCGGCGCACTATGTCCGATATACCAAAGTGGCGCCCGGCACTTTGGGTGTGGGGGGGGGGGGGGGGTGGCAGGGTTGGGGGGGGGGGGGGGATGGGAGAATTAATCATCGTGCGCTAGAGGAAGAAACAAGCGTCCTCTCTCCTCCCGAAATTAAGAAGTGCGTCCGCGCACCTTGTGTGAATAATTGCACTTGCCGGTAGTGGCATTGACAACAGGGCATTTCATCACTGCTCTGTGTCCGTGACTGCGTCATAGACATTTGTTATATTGCTAACACTAATGCATATAATCTTTTCCCTCCCCAAAAACTCAAAACGCCGGAAATGATCCTGGGAAAGTTTTCGTCCGTGGCGATGATAAGGGCCTACACTACAGAGAGGGTATTTCGTATCGGCCAATTGTTTTTATAATTTTGTTTCTCATATGAAGCAGCTAGGGAGTTGCACGCAGGAGATGTTTAATAAACGTGTTACACGTATAAAAGTTTTCCCAATGTCCTAATTTTAAAAAACGGGGTTATCAAGGGGTAGTGATAAGTTCATGCTGTGTACCAAGGACAGCAAAACAAAACTTTGATTGTGATCTGGCGGTACCAAATTGGCCCTTTAGAGAAGGCATCTTGGATTTTTTTCCTGAAAGTACTCAAAATTATCTTTTTATTAAGGCGGGCGCGACCGTGATTTAAGACTGGGTAATCATCTTGAATGCGAGAAAAAGATCGTTTCATTTTGGTCCCTTCTGGAATGCCGCTCGGATCTTTTGAAATCCAGTAGTATAGATCAGCTTTGTATAAAAAGGTAAAAAATGTTCCGTTACTTGTATGATTGTGCTCTATGACAGTTCCTTAAAAATTGACTACAACCTGTATCATCTGCATATGGGTTTTTTATACCATTTCAAGTTCAACCGGCATTATGACCATAATGCTGCCTCATGCGTTTGTTGTTTAACTTTACATGTGTGTACACTGAAAGCATTTGCGTCACATGTATTCTTTTCATTAAGCGTACTTTCAAGAAATCAATTAAAGTGCGGCTCGCACTTTATGAATTTTGTAAAAGTGTCGCTATTAGTCGTCGGTATCATGTCGTTTTAAAATATGAAATGTTGTCAACAATAGAAAGATGTCCTTAAGCTGTACAAATTAACGATAAAATAATAGTATTAAACTTTGTTTTGTCCACGGCCTTGTAGTACCTCTCTTTCAACATCCTATGTCGTGTAGGCCTATTGCTTTTCCCCCTTCATTCCTCTTGTTTATTAAAAGACTTGTGTATTTTTTTTTTTTTTTTTTACGGAACCTATCAAAGCCTCCATAAGAGCAATTTCTTTTTAAAAATAACCGTAAAAATGACTAAACAACATGTTTTATGTTGGAATTGTTTTATCTTTAGTTTTTGTTTCAATTGAACATAGTGTGGCCTGTATTTTTTCCAAAAAAAAGAGAACAATAAATTCTGAAATTAGGCGAAATGAAATTTCCATACTCGTATCGACAATGTCGCATGCGGTCAAAGTCAACCAATTTGAAGTAGTACATTCAGTCGCGTAATGTCAATTGCTGTAAATCGCTTCTTTATAAAAAAAAATAGGTGTAATTGAGTTCATTGACCCACAATGTAGGGTTAATGGGAACACGACAATCAAAGCTAGACCAATGCAGTCACTGAATGATATTTCTTTCTGCTCGTGCTGTTGTTTTAATATTCCTTAGTTCTTCAAGCGATTGCGCAAAAGGTGATTTTTTATTAAGCGTACTTTCAAGAAATCACTAATGGTCGCTGCGCACTTTATGAAATTTGTAAAAGCGCGCGATTAAGTCTTCCGGTGCCAGTCCGTTTAATAACGCAATGTATAAACTAGAAAGATGTCTTAAAAGCTACAACTATATCCGACCATGAAAAAAATAATATTAATTTTGCTTTGTGTCGGCCTGTTCTTTCTTTCCCTCTTTCTTTCTTCCCTATTTTAAAGACATTTATTTACGGACTTATCATAGACTAATAATTAACATTTTCTTTAAAATAAAACGGTAAAGGAAAATGAACCATCAAACAGGTCAGTTGTGAATAACTTTTATCTTTATTGTGTTTAACCTTGAACCTATGTGACCCGATTTAATACAAATTTGTGAGATCAACCCTACAATTCTGCAAATAAAGGCGTATAGCATGACACGGATCCCACACTATCAATAGCGTCAATGTATACGTCTGTGCGTTTCCTTCTGGTATCTTTAGCTTATTTTGCATTTCATTTTGTAAATATAGTTTAAATCAACTTATTCTAGTATATAAATTATTATTATTTACTATCTTTTGTCTATATTTCTAAATACGTAACATTTGGAATAATAATTGAGATGAAGGAAAATAGAATTTGAGTTAGAGTATGCATTTTAATTGTAATTTAAAGAATCATATTGCATTATATACCTTGCCCCCTCCCAAAAAAATTGTGCATTAACATGATCAAAGACATTACTTAACACCATATACCAAAATTAAGAATGAATACAACTATTGTAAGTGCGCATTCCTTTCACGGATTACAGAATAAAATCATGTATGCACCCGGTCCCTAATGATATCAAGCAATCCAAACACTTTAAACTCGAATCTTAATTTTTGCCGCTTATTAGGCTCAAAAAGTAATGTAAAGTCAATTTTAATTTGCGTACTTATTTCCATAGCGTGGTGTACCAATTTATTCATATATTCACTGATTTCCATAGCGTGGTGTACCAATTTATTCATATATTCACGCATTTGCAAGAACGATGAACCGTTTCCAGGCCAACAGGTTACGGCGCATGCGCGTACGCATGCGAGTTTCAAATGGATACCGTAATGAATATTTATAATTTTCAAAACACGGTTACGGTGGCCGCCTATTCTTCAACACGGGCATACGGCATCTCGTTTTCTATATCTATGCATTTTACCGAAGTGCGCGAGCGTACTTTGAGGAAAACTGCGGTTTGCGCTAGCGCACTTTTAAGCGTCCTTTGTTGATTTATACAGGCTCACATAGCTCCAGACTGAGTCACTTTTAGAGTGGTTTCCTGCATAACCTGACATAGCAACGCTATAATTATACCCTAAATCTAGCAATACGTACAAAATGAAAAAAAGAAATCGTGTTGCTAATTCGGACATTATGCTCCCACCAATCAAATTAACTCAGTTCATTGTTTCTTTTTCGTCACCCTTACCTTTTCATCCTCTACTTTACTTAAAGATTTTAAAGCATGCTCTGTTTCAATTCTAAAGGAGTGTGTAAAACTTGATACTAATGCACGAAAGAAAACGTTACAAAATCTCAAATTTGGTAAATGTTGCGATATAAAGAATACGCAATAAACATGATAAAGGGGAAATTCTGTGTGTGTTGCTCAATTGTTTTAAAAACATTTATTAATAGGCCTTATTCTACTGTGCTCTATGCCCTATTTGTCGAACTTAATATCAAATAGAATTGACTCCATAAAAAACTACTTTTGAATTACGAATTTAGCAATACGCACCAGATGTATTTTTTGGCTTTTGGTGCGTATTATGTATATCTCAAGGTTTAGTATGTGTTTATTTCAGCAACGCTATAATTATACCCTAAATCTTGCAATACGTGCAAAATGAAAAAAAGAAATCGTGTTGCTAATTCGGACATTATGATCCCACCAATAAAATTAACTCAGTTCAAGTTACATTGTTTCTTTTTCGTTACCCTTACCTTTTCCTCCTGGTCAATTGTCGTATGGTGGGACACCCATATAGTTGGTGGCGTTACATTTTACCCTCCTCTCCTATGTTCAACAACCTACTGCAAGAGCATTGAGTGTTCAATTGTTTTAAGTTAGGGCTCATTCCAAAGCTTTATTATTCTACTTTCTAAATTCATATTACATTTGAACATTAACATTTGTTTAATAAGCAAAAAGTTCACAAATATTAACAAAGGTAAATCTGGAGGAGGAGTATGTACAAACTCAATGGGAAAAGAAATTTATTGTTCTGACACATTTTAATGTGTGTTAATTTAACACAGAATGTGCTTTTAACATAATACTAGCCTTTCCTGGTGCATGGAAGTATTCGAAGAAAATCCATATCTCAAGTTTGGTAAAAGCGTCTCGCAAGTCGAAATTATCTCTTTTAAAACATTTGATGGAAGGAAAATACGATATATCAGGTTGTAAATAGTACGATGTACGGATGTCCTCCTCCTTTGCGAGGCGCGAACCCCTTACAATATTCGTTCTCCAAGATGCATTTGAACCACCATCATGCAGATATTTCCTCAGGATGTAAATAAATATTAACAACGTGACGGTCTTAAATTTCGGGAAGTCGGGGAATCGGTTCGGGGCAGGAAAATTTAGGAATTCGAGGTGCTCAAGGGGTTAATCTGGTATTGGACTTGAAAATGAGGACCCAATGTTATTTTATTGCCTTTGGTGCGTAGTATTAATATCTAGAGTGTAAAAAACTTTTCCATTTGTGGCCAAATTTAAAATACCACAAGGTTAATTAGTGAAGAAGGCAGGACGTGTTGGCGCGCTGTTACTTCCCCTAGCCTTTACACACTGAGTCTCTGGTTCGATTCAGGCAGGGCTAAGTTCTGGATGGCTTTATGTGAATTGGTTTCTCGATCCATAATCGTTCCCGCAGGTTTTCTCACGGGTACTACGTTTCTCTGCTTCTAAATTCGAGCTCTTGGCAAAAATCTGTTCTGGTATTATGGTTTCTCTATGTGCTGAGCGGCCTTCATGGCAGCCGAACAGCGCCTTGATCACGTTTACGTAGATATGTCGCGCGTTAAAAATACAATATTATTATTATTATTATATATCGCAGGAGCACCATTTGAGAACCAGTTTGTTTTTTCTACACGATAAGAAGAAGACACGCAGGTAGGACGAGTTACATCACTGTCGCATGGGCTTAATTGCAAAATCCCACGTGCAATTACGCAAACAATTGTATGCATGTGGGCTTTATATCCTTGGTTTTAAAAAGTTCGTTTACATAATCTAAATTGTAAAAGAGTGCAAAAGCCGGGGATTGGGGGGGGGGGCATTGTATTCAAAGGTGATATGATGCGTAACATGGACTTACAAAATTAACCCTAAAACAAGTATTCACAGACTCTAAAAAAACATACCCTAAAACAAGTATTTGTGTCTGTTTTTGCACACTAAAGAGTATTCTTGTCAGTTTTGCCTACCCTAAAACAAGTAAGCAAGTGCATTGTTTCTTAAAAGACCCTTTATTATCTTGCTTTGCTTTACAATATTTTTTATGTTCTTGATCTCTGCTTAATTGAAGTAATAATAAAAACGTATAACATCACAATTAAGAAAAAAAAACCTATCCCTTTTTCCACATTTGCTTTGTTTTGACACCCTAATCAATGTTATGCGAGGAAATCGCTGTTGGAAAAAAGAGACCCTTTTTGCGCCTTTTCTTGTTCACGCATCTACATCCACCTGAATACAAGTGCCCCCCCCGGTGAACAGTTACTCTTAAAGCTGTCTGAGTATAACCCAATTCAAAATTTAGACGTGAAAATTAACTAGAAAATCACTCCCAACCGACGTGAGATTTTTCACTCTAAATGGGGGCTGGGCGTGAAAGCTCTTCAGAGTGACTTCTACTCTTTTTAAGGTATAGCCTTAAATGTATTAGAGTAGGCCTACTTTTCCAGTTCATTTGCAATCGTTCGATATTAAGTGTAAGTTCCAAATTTTGTATTAATATCAAGGCTTAATAAACAGGAGTAGAATTTAACCTTCTCATGTCAATTTATACGCTGAAATAAATTTTTTTTCGATGATCGTATAAGGTGAGTAGTATGTCTTAATTGGGGAATCAGCATTATACTTTATATACGATTTCATGGAAATGGAAATTACATCTTCATTGTGACTTTGATCAACTGAAACCTTTAATGTTTTGATTATACAACAATATGCTTTAATAATTTTACTATGTGAAGAGTTCTTCCCACATATGGATTTTAGGTCTATTTTTTTTAACAAAAGGGGATACTGCAGCGGATGCGTATACTGTAGGCCCATATTACCTTGACGGGGTTCAGAATGGGAAAGTGAGTGACAATAGGGCAAAAAGAAGAAGATTTTTCAAGGCATCCATATTACTGTATATATTTCGAAAAGATTAAAACAGGGAATCGATTTCCTTACCTTGTATTTGGGTACAGAAATATATCTAAAAGTGGAAATCAAAAGGGGATTTTTGATTTGTTTATATTTCAATAAAATTAGTTTTTTTGTTTTTGGTTCGTTTTTTGTTTTTTGGAAATTTTAAAAATCAATCATTTCAGGATTATTAAGTCCTTTCAGATGGGGATATTTTTTATGGGTTAAGGTTAAAATCAGTGGAAAATCAGAGCTTATTTGAGGCACCACCCGGTATATGAAATCTCTCGTTGCCTAACCATAACCATGGCCTAACATTGATTCGAATCATGATCATACTTACAGGTGGATTTAGTGTTCCAGCACCTTCTGTTTATCATCGTTTCAAGATATCCTTGAAAAAGCTTATTCACCAATTTGAGTTGATTCCGATCTTGTAGTTTGTGTATGACGATGCTTGTGTCAACAATCTGTCCCATAGGCCACTGTGCTTGTAATTCTGTGTTTACGAACAGAAAATACCAAATTACGAATTCTTACAGATACGGCCGAATTTGCACGTAATTAGGGTTACACGTGGATTACTAAGGCTAACGGTTCAGATGATATCAAAATCTCAACTTGTTTTGAGGTAAATAGGGGGGACGAGGCTGTGGATCACGAAATACCCCTTTAATAAGATATCTAATTGTGATAATGCAAAAAAAAAAAAAATTGAGTATAGACCCCCACCAATGGAACCACTTTAGCTCCGTCAATTTGGACAATTTTAGGCGTGTTATGTTCATTTTCGGGAATATTGATAGTCTATTTTACCAGTCGTTTTGCAAAATTACAATGAACTGTTACGCTTATTTATAAATGAAAGATTTTATGCATGACATGAAAATCTATAAATAAAGAAAACAATTTGTCATTTCGATAATCAATATAGCATTAATTCATCTTACCTTATTGGCACTGTGCCTTATTGGAAAGGAACGAGACAGTATAGAATTAAATTGTCATGCCAGTTTGTGAACAAAAATGTAATACACTTTAGAAGAGTATATTTATTGGCGTTTGGTTTTACGAGAGATTTTGAGGCACCCAAATATTGTGTCATATTAGTATTTTCATATAGATTAGACACTCAATAGATTTCTTACCTTGTATTTGGCTACAGAAATGTCTTAAAAGAGAGAAAAAAATGTTATTTTGATTTGCTTATATTTCAATATAAAACATAGTCGGAATTTCGTATTTGCTCCTATACGAAATTAGAAATTTCACAATTTTTGTGCCAAAGAATTTTTTTGGGCTAATTATTTTAAACAACTTTTTTATGAAGCATTTTTATGTGCATTTATTTATTCTTTTGTTTACAGTCTCAGGGCAGCTGGTGTTCAAAACCCATGGACTCCTGTAAATTTAGTGTATAATTGTGTCTGTGGGTGCTCACAGTTTCAGGATGTCATAGTGTTCATTTTCAGGGGCTCATTTATTGCTGGTCTTCCTTTGTCTCTGAGTTTTGGTGGACACCTGTTGCCTTGTGACAGTAATAATATATTGATTGTATTCTGTTTCACAATTTAAATATGCACATTCAGGCTGTAATCATATGTATAGTTGTTGTGAGAAGGGGGCTGGTGGTTGTCTCTGTAATCTGTTTTCCCCCCACCAGTCCCAAGAACAGGGCAATAAATATGGAAAAACAAAAAAACAAAAAACAAAAAAATCCTCTTAGATGGGGATATTTTTGATGGAAAGCTTTACGTTAGGGCAAAAATCAGTACTTTCTATTTTTTAGGACCACCAGATGTGTGAAATCTCTCGTTGCACCTTTGACAACAGTGGCACACGCGGAAGCGGTTCATCCAACAATACGGGAAAACAAAAACATGGCAACAAAATAATTTATATTGAAACAAATAACATTCACTTCTTTATTGGTAAATACTGTCCGTATTTATTGTGTACTACATACTACATGTATAATACTCCATAGGGCTACATGTATATCGATTCACCCAAATTTGTGCCGTGAGTTTCACGGTTTGCTTAGTTCCCCTAGGTGCTTATATAGGTGAAAGGCCCTGGGATGCAATGAGCTGGCATACAACAGATAGATATCGACAAGGCTGGAGAAAATATCAAATTGGTACGATTGTACACCCGTTGTAACACGAATGAAACATCACGGAGGTGGAAAATTAATCAATAAAATCCGGAGTAAAATCCATTCAGCATTTCTTTGACCCACTCTCAAGAATCGAACTTTGGGATAATTTTCCTGCGTATCACAAACTACATCTGTACCGTCACACTATATTTGCATCACGTAATATACTAATCGTGGACGAATTGGTGCTTGGGCGAATTGGGACGAATTGGTACCTGGACGAATTGGTACTTGGACGAATTGGTACGCCGGGACGAGTTGGTTTTGGGACGAATTGGTACCTGGACGAATTGGGTGGGACGAATTGGTTTTGGGACGAATTGACTCAGATTCATCTGCTAGGTATCCATAGTGTAGTAGTGGCTATAGCATTGCTAGCACATTAATCTGGTAGCCTGGATTTGGTTCCTGGCAGGTACTATTTCTTCAAGTTTGTTTGCACTGTGACTTTTTAGACCTAAATGTTGGAAGATTTTGCTGAGGTGTCATCTGAACAGCTAGTGCATGATCTCTGTATAATCTGAGATTGTTTATGTCAGGTTTTGACTCTTGTAATATGTAGAGTCCCACAAGCTCACATATTTTAGCACATTGATACATTAATTTATTGTTTTTCAATGCTGACGATTGCCTGGAGTAGCTCAGGCTAAACACAGCAGGTGTAGATTCTACCAGGGAACAACAATCAATGGGAATTGACTGTGACTGTCTGCCGATTCCCGTAAATCAATTTTCACGTTCATTCATCACACTCCGTTTGGAGCTTCCGTGGTTGGGAATATTACTAGAGCTTCGACAGCTAAGGGACATAACAATGGCCCCCATAATGCAGTGGGCACACAGCAACCAGCAATGCTATGTCCGATGGTGTAGAGATGGCATAGCAGAGTCTCAAGCTCGGAAGTGTCACTCACTTTTGCGCGGGACGCGGTGAATTTCATCAGTCACTAAAGTAATTCATAATGTTTACGTCTAGACTTCAGTGAAGTCTGAAAGGTGTGCAACTTCGAATGTCTGAATTTTTGTTTGACGCAATCGTCCAATGGCGGCGCCCTGTGGTGTCACCAATTGAATCACAGTCTGAGTCACAGACTGAGTCACAGTCAGAGGCCTGTTTCTACCTTGTCATAGATAACACCCTGAGCACTACCTGCCTTTCATACAGCATTTCTAATTGGCTATTATTATTCCTTTCAATAACCAGTTGAAATGCAGCTTCCAAATACTTAAGCTCTAGCCCCAATGACCTAGATATAAAGTAGACCCGCAGATTCTCCGGAATCGGTGTAACCAAAATCAAGGTGCCCAAAAGTATTATAATGAGCATACGCACTTCATTATCATAGTTTTGGCACCACCATATGTGACCCACTTTTACAAACCCAGGAACAAGTCGCAGTTACAAACACCCCTTTTTGCCAAAAAAGTTGTTGTGAATACCAGTTAATCACATAAGAAATCAATCAGTAGGTTCAAGACCTTATTTGTTATGCCGTGCTATTCAAATTCATCCAACCAAATGCATTTGTCTACAAGTAAAGAATACCTCAAAAGTGTCATATGGTGGGATACAGCATTTTTGTCAGACTTAAAATCCTTCACTTGGCTAGTGGAGGAGAGTCCATATAAAGGCAACTAAAGTCATACTTGCTTTTATTGTTAAGGTTGAAGGAACTGGGGATTTAGATATTTCTGACTGGCTCTGATCAAATGAGGAATAAGTCAGTGCTGCGACTTATTCCTAGGTTTGTGAAAGTGGGCCACATATTTGGTTTACGTACCGTCGTATTTGGAAAGTCCTTATGCATATTATTATACACGCGAGTATTTTATGTTCGTCGTTCACATTTAGCGAGTGAAAACAACAACTGATGCCACATGCTATTCGCTCTTTGCACAGTTTCGCGATTTTCGGAGAGAGCCTTGAACTGGCAGCAATATGAATGGGAGCATTTACATAACAGTTTGATAAGGTTCGATTCTCTCTAAACAAACCCACTGACCTTGCAAGAGGAGAATACTTTGTTATGTAACACCCTCATTTATTCCAATACCAGTTCGAGGCTCTACCTGCAACAGCGAACCGTGCAAAGAGCGAATCACTCATACTCAAATATCTCTTTTCCTAAGCAAAATTAATAGGGGTCATCAGGAGATTTTTTGCGCATTAGGAATGCAGGAATCTTTTTAGAGCCATGGTTTCTTCAATCGATTGGTTTTAGAACAATAAGTGCAGGAAAAATCAGCCGATCAGACAATGGAACACTGGGGAAATGCAACACTGATAACATAACGTGTGACGCACAGATTTTTATATGCGTGTGCTTGCGCAACAACAGTGATGATGCGCGAGTGCTTACACAACAACCACGGCGCGCTGAGTGTGAGAGAAATCGGTTATGGGCATGTGGTCCAGTGGATACAACTACCGGCTCATGATCTAAAGGTCGTGGGTTTGAGTCGCACTGCGGCCAATGTGTTGTGCACTTGGGCAAGGCACTTACTTCGAATTGCCTCTCTCCACCTAGGAGTGAAATGGGGAGCTGTTTGGGGGAATATCACACTCTAAGTGCTGATAGGTAGTGCGCTAGTTGGCCTGGCAGCAAACCTTAATGAAACGACATGATTCTGACGATTTCCTGATGGCAGCGTAATGATAATTGGCCAGGCGCTTTGAATCCTCAGGTAAAAAGCGCAATATAAATCCCGCTATTATTATTATTATTATTATTATAATACACCCGATTCACTTCTTCCTGTTATATAGTTCTATGTCTAGCCCTCATCAGCCATACCACCATTCTTACCATGTTGTTGATTGGTTCACATTATTTACATGGTGACAATCAACAAGTAGTGCTCATTGGGTTAACATTGCTTGTCAACTCTAATTACCTTATCTTTGGTCTGTCTCACAATATCTAAATATGGCATGCCAGGTTTCACCATTAGGATGTCTGCTCCTTCAGTAACATCACGATCCTACAAAGAACCATTCACCAAACATTTAGTACATTGTGTTTGGCAACATTTTTACAGTAAATTGATAAATCTGAAATTTTTAACCCCCATTGTGACCTTGAACCTATTTTCCCTCATAAACTATTGAACTAACTTGTGCGGGTCTCGAGTTTGGGGGTGACGGGACTTTGCATTCGTTCTAGCATTTTGGATTGCGCCGCCTTTTGTTCGTGGTGCGTAATGCTCTTCAATTCCAAGGTCGATTCGTTTCTTTCGTATCTCGGGTGCAAAACCTAACACCGGCAGTGACATCACCCCCAAACGTGAGAGATTGAACAGAGTATATATACAGACAACCTGGGGGGACATATTGCGCAAAAGTGTGTTGGACATGCTTTGGTAAACTTTCAAAACATTTTACCCTTTCTATATTTTGGACCCCTGTATAAACTTCAACCCTAAAACATTTCCCACTCATTGCAAAATTGCACTTACAAACAAACAAAAATATATAAAAATACTCACAACAGCTCTACTTGCTAGCCTCTTGACCCTGGTGGTAGTTGATAACACTTAACACTTGCGATCTCCAAAACTTGGTGCAGATTTAGCATCAAACGGATGGTCCATAAAAACTAGATGCAAACTTTCTGCACTGTAACTCATTACAGCTACCTAAAAAGGCAATGATAAGGCATCATAATAAACAGAAACTGGTTCTGGTGCTGTAGTGTCTTTTACATAATGGGAGTAAGAAGCTTTGCCAGTTATCAAAAGCTCCCACGTATCTATTAGTGCTTCGGGAAGTCTAAAAAATACAGCAAGTAACTTAACATCGTCCCCTGGCAAGATGGCAAGGATGGAACATGAAACCTCATATGAACCTTTGACTTTGGTCCATGGCCTTAACATCATCCACACACACACGGCCCGGAGCCAGGATTTTTTTTGGGGTTACGGATTTTCCAGAAGTGGAAACCTTTCTAGCGCGAAGCGCGACAACTAACGGTGGGGAGGCGGGCCCTGCTGGGGTCCAAAGCCCCCTGTTGAGGGTCCAGGGGGCGAAACCCTGTAGCAGGGGACTGTAATGTAGTAAAAAAGTGTGCGCTTCCGGATAAAATTGTGAATTTTTCACACAAGTACTTTAGGCATTATAATCCATAAGAACTGTATGGTCACTTTGCACAACCCGCCCTTAATGGCCCACAGCTTGGGTGTCAAGGTTATACAAGGGTCAAAAATTTTAAGAATGTTCTGAATGTGTTAAAAATCCCACCATGGTGTTTGTCCTGGTCACAAGGATTCCAAAAAGGTTAAGTTTCCACTATCTAATGCTTATAGTTTCCGGAGTTATGGGGTACAAACTGTAAAAATGGGTGAAAAAGGTTCAATGTTGTGTGTACATGGGTCAAAAGTTCAGTGCTTTGATTCAGTAATATGTTTTGGCAAAGTTGTTTCCATACTATAAAGGATGAAAAAAGGAATTTTTTGCCTTATCCGTTATGTTTAGTTTCACGTTTCCAACCAAATAGTCATCAGGTCATGAATCCAATAGCTGCCATGCTGTGACTTTTATTTGCCCTTTTGGTTAATAACCAGACATGTAAGTTTGTCAAAACTATTCCTATATTTCATTCTATGAGCAAACCAACAATTTGAACACACAGTTTTTACAAAAAATGGGAGCATACTTTTAATTGTTGACCCCTGTACAAACCAAAATTGACTTTTTACCATTTTTAGGTTTTTACCCCCATACTTCCTAAACTATAAGTCCACAGTGTAGTATAATTTATACCTTTTTGGAATCCTTGTAACCAGACGACAATCAGGGTGTGCTTTCAACACAATCGAGAACCTTTAAAAATTTACCCCTGTGTAACCTTGAAATCCAAGCTGGGGGCCATGAAAGGCTGGGGTGTGGCAAGTGCTTCCATCAATTTTTTGAATTATCAAGGTATAACGAAACTTGTGTACCAAAATTCACAATATTTTTCAAGGATTTGCACCTCACATCAGTCTTGTTCATTAAGTCCCCCACTACTGGAAGCTCTGTGAATTTGACAATTTGAACATTAATTTTATGGTATAAACACCATTACTTTTCTGGGGTTCTGATTTTCTGCGTCATTTGAGTTAATCCTTCATTGTCAGCTGCAACTTCTACATGCAAATCGCCAGGAACTTCTATACCTGGTTTACTTGCTCCCGCTTTGTGTTTTTAAAACAAAGATGTGAAGCAGAACGAAACTTCCTATCTGTTACAATCATCATGGGAGTTGGGAGTGTAAGCCTACTGCAGGGGGGACTCCCTATCAAGAGGCATCATGCGCCGTTACCTCGATGAATTCCAATCTTTTTCTAAGTAATGTGATTATAACCCTTAAACAAACCATTAGTTCTGATAAGTACCATCAAGGATTTAATAGCGCGACCAGAGTTTTACACCTCATTCAAATCTGCCTCAGGCCGGCGTTGGCCAGCGTTAGAGGCAAAAACCGCAAACTTCAGCATGATAAAGTGGACCTTTTGTTGCAGATTTGCTGTTTTTTGGGGGCACATTGCATCCCCACACCCCTGGCTACGGCCCTGTCCCACACAGGAACTCCTTTTCCCTTAAAGTGACATAGGAGATTTTTTTTAGGATACAAATTTCTCTCAAATTCATGTGATCTGTTGTAGACCACCACCGAGAACGTTTATTGGACAAACGGTGCAAAAGAAAACCGCAAACCTTGTTTTGAACTTGCAATTGCCTGCTATCGTAATCATTCTCCATAGAAACCATGCGTTTGACTTTCTGTCGTTCACGAAAGAAAACTCCAAATCATCATCTTATTACATATAAGACGGCATATTGGGCTTATTCAATTCAGGTGTGATCTAAATTCTAATACATTGGTAAGCAATTCCAAGTATTTAAAAAACCGGGGTTCAGAAAATTGAGTGCGTTTCTTTCTGGAACCTCATGTATCTTTAAGCCCCAAGTCGTGTAAATCGCTTAAACTTTTTGAAGGCTACTGAAAACAACAAGGCGTTCTCGAACCACAAGTCTCGCCTGCTTTCGCGCTTCACTGTAAGACAAAAAGCACCACCGCCATAGGTGCACCCTTGTGCGAGTACAGGGTGTCCCGAAAAAGTTGTGGAATCATAAACTCCAATTTCTCAACTAGTTTTACGTCCCACTATTTCCATTTGCACCACCCTAGGGGTCAAACATTGCCATTGTTGAGATAGTAATCTTGAAAGTTGAAATCGCCCCCCCCCCCCCACACATATTCAGAGAGTTTAGAAGTAGCACCCCTTGGTTTATGCCATTTTATAGTATGCGTTTATTCCTGCTCTTTCATTGACACCACCCCAGTGGTCAACAACATTTTCCATTGTGGAGATATTAATCATGAGAAGTCCTCACAGAGCATACATAGATGTTAGGAGTAGCACCCCAGGTTTGCATTTGCTAGTATCTATACCCTCTCACTCTTTCATTTGACACCACCTAGGGGTCACACATTTTCCGGTGTGGTAGATATTAATCTTAAAAGTCCCCCACATGAGCACAAGTACGAGACGTTGAGGAGTAGCACCCCCGGGTTTGCATTTATAGTATTCTTTAATTTCTCTGCTCTTTCATTTGACACCACCCCAGGGGTCACAACATTTTCCATTGTGAGATATTAATCATGAAAAGTCCGCAAAAATCCCGTAAAAGTCACTAAATTAGTAAAAATATGAACAGTTATCAATTGCAAACACATTGTTGAAAAAATCATAGTGACCACTTTTAAATTTGAGTGCCCTACGGCGTCCAGAAGCATGAAATGCCCAACTCACACACAGCAATACTACTGCCATAACACCGGCTGAGCCTAATTTTATTGTAAGGTAAACAAACTCCTGAATCAATTCTTTTTGAAGGTGTAGTATTTCACACGGACCATCGACAACCTTAGTCAAAGTTGGGTTGAAATGGACCAAGCCATTTAGCATTAGTTGCAATTTAAAATATTAAAGATAGCTCCTTTAGTGGCCCCATGCATTTTGACCACAATTATGATTCCACAAAAGATGTACCGCATAGTGGTCTCATGTAACGAAGGAATTTTCAATATCCAATGTACCATTTAAGCGATACGAATTACGCATATTTAATTAATCAATTGCATCAAACATGCCCTTTAATTGACGCCACTGCCTTTGACCGCTTGTGATTCACACAAAGAATGTACGCCATAGAAGTCTCATGCTTAGGCGAATGAATTTGCATATCCCATGTACCATTTTAGCGATACCGCATTACATATTTAATTAGACAATTGTTATCAAAAATGCCCCTTTAATCGGCCCACATGCACCTTGACCTAATTTTGATTCACACAAAAGATGCATGGCATAGTTTCATTCATGTTCGAAGGAATTTTGTCCATCCGATGGACAGTTTCAGAGATACAGTAATTATGCATATGTAATTAGCTTCATTTGCATACCCTAAGTCCGCACATATCTGGCACTTTCAAATTGCAAGAAAGATGCGCCATCGTGATAGGCCTTTCCTCGTGTAGTGAAGGAATTTTCCGTATCCGATGTACCGTTTCAAATTAAGCAATTACGCTATTTTGCATATTAATTATCTCATTTGCATACTTAATTTGCCCGAATACGCCCGAAATCTAATTACAGTTCGATAAATCTCCAGCCCGCTCCCTTCCACCAATGTACATCATTATACGCCTTACGGAACTCCCGAAAACTTGTACACAAGCCCTGCGGGGAACACATTTTTGTAAGTAATTCAATTAGATACTTAATAAGCATTTTTAAGCCAAAATCTAATCAGGTCGAGAACTCCTTACCCGCTTCTTTCCACCAAGTTAACTCATCGTAGCCCTTACGAACTCCAGATAAATCGTAACACACGCACTTGAACATGACGGCGGGCATCATACCGCATGACAGACAGACAGACAGACAGACTTACAGACATACAGACAGAAAATGATTACTAAGTCTCTGCCGAACAAAGTTCAGGCGAGACAAAAACCTATAGTAGGATTTTTTTATTCCTGTCCATTAAAAGAACCCCGTACAAACGAATATCTTATACATATACTCTTTAAAGCATTATTGACACATTTTTGAGTGGTTTCATCGAAACAGAATTATATTTACCATACAATGAATTAAAACCATCTTAGTCTGACCATGTGCTCTTAAAATTCGCGCTTATTGTATAACGTGCTATGCGATACGGTCGGCACGTTGCGTCACACATGCCATAGTAAATAAACACTATGAAAGCATCACGTGTGAAAGTGTATAACACTACTGTGCCGTCGGTAACGCATACCACGTATACAATATCCCATATACACAAGCCGCCAAATTCATGCGCATGGTCAGACAAATGTTATTTATTCTCTTTATGGTTAGTTTTACAAAAAAAACATAATTCCTTTGTTCCATGAAACCACCGATATGTGTTCATAATTATTTTTTTATAGCGTATATTGTTAAGTTATTGTTAGTACGGTTCTCCTTTAAAATTTTTTTGGGGCTTGTCGAGATTCAATTCGTTCTGAGAGGTTTATGCGTCCAATCAATACAATAGAAATTCGATGTCAAGATATCGGATCAGACTTAAGGCCATAGATGAAAAAATGTCCCTTTTCTCACGAAAAGAAAAATATTACCAGGCATTGACTGTATTCCAAAAACAGACTTTAACAAAATCTGAAACATTGACAGCTGTAAGAAACGATACGAATATGTATTTTACATCACCAAAGTTCTTTTCACGTCACTAAGGATAGTAGAAACTCTGATGACGTTACATTTATTGGGTCTTGTTTCAGAAATAAAATAATTCACGATTGGTCCATCTATATCTAAGAATTTTGGTCACTTCATAAACAAACTACATGTTTGGATATGGTGGCCGGGTGGAAGGGTCCTCCTCTTCACCCTCCTCGCGTTCAATGACCTTTATCCGTTCTTTGATTGACCCAACAAAGGATCGATAGCGTGTCTCACTTTACAACAATTTATTCAATTGAATCTGTGTATTACGCCTTTACATTATTCGATACAAAAAAGTCATGTAAAAGGGGTTAAGCATTTTATTCTGTTGAACAAAGTTGGAGCATTTCAGCTGTTAATACGGCTGTTAGTTTTTGATTCTCAACACATCCCCGCCAAATGAGTGGATTGGGAGTGACGTGAGTCATTAAAAGTTGTACGACAACTCAACACAATTGTGAAATTATATCGGTCATTACCATTTGTCATTTAACATTAAATATAAAAAACAACACACTATTAAAACTTCATTTCAATTCAAAAACAATTAACAAGTACAAAAGGATACACATCATACAGTGATTAACCAGAGCATCACCTATTCATGTATACAACAAATAAACCAACTATTGCAAAGATACACTTAAGAAAACATGCATCAATAAAAACAGTTCCAATAGATATACTGATAAATTTATAACTATACACTTCATCGACTGATGACATAGGTCATCACTCATCCATGTACCAAGCAAAAACTTAACTTCAAATGACAGATATCGACAATCACATCAGCACATGCAAACATGGAATCCCTTTACATACCAAATGCTTTGTCTCATACTTACCTTTATAAATGGCTCCATACACGTGGGCATTATGCCCAACTGATAGATTGAAATTTACATCAACAATTATACATTACAAAACCCTAATACATGACTATTTACTATTACAAAAAAAATAAATAGGTTGGGTCTACATATGTACAAAATGTATTGATAAATCGTTTGTTTTTCATGATAATTGATTTTAAGCTACATGTACTAAAACTAGTAATACAACAGAACATCTTAATAATACAATTACAGTCGAAATCATTACACATTTATAATATAATCATAAATTTAATACCCCCTTCTGTTCAAATAACATACGAGTTGCCCCTTTTAGTCGCCTTTTACGACCTGCAGGGGAACACATCGGGCCATTCTTACCCCCCGAACCCGCAGGGGCCCCCCCCCCCCCTTTAGTCCGCCTTATTTACGACATGCTGGGAACACAGCGGCCATTCTAAACCCCGAACCCGCCGGTGGTCCCCTCCAATTGAATTCGTACCATCGACATCATTTACTGGCAGGAATTAAAAATCAGACTATAACAAACTGGAACCCGACACACAAACATTACCGCAGATTACCTTTGACTTGGTCTATGACCTTTGACATCATGCCACTATGAAGGAACCTGTACTGCACCTTAACCCCCAGTTTTGGTTTAAACAGACTTCAACTTTTCAAAGACCTTCAAATTAAAAACCTAACGCAACTGGAACACACCTACATACATACATAGACAACATGACCTCAGATGACCTTTGTCCTTGGTTTTGACCTTTGACCTCTCCATATGACTGAAACCCTTTTTCAAAACAACTGCACCTTCAATCCAAGTTTGATTATAAAATTGGATTGATTGAGCCCATATTTATTGGTCCGAGCTGATGATTGCAAAAATATTGGGCTCGACTGCGTCTCGCCCAATTTTTAAAAACGTCATTGCAAGACCAATAAATATTGGGCAAAATCATCCAATTTTATCATCATTATGTTTTGATCCGATATTTCCCCAACTTGGATTCATCAAAACATAATAATGGTTTAAAATTGGACTTAACTTTTCGAACAAGACATGAAAAACAAAAACCTAACCAAAACTGGACCACGAACACGCCACACACACATACATACGGACATGCGCGCTCTCGCAAAATCCCCCTACTGCTTTTCAAGCCAAGGGAGGGTACATAATGGCCTTTAATGAATATTTTAGCACTGAAGGTAGCAAGCAGAACACAACTATATCAATATCTTAATTAAATCTTTCCTATTATTATGTGTTTTGTTGAGTCATAGAGAGTTCTCAAAAATTAGGATGTCCTCACCTTGCTTCCTAATCCATGTGCTTGTAATGCCTGTTTGATTGCCCCAACTCTACCATCCATCATGTCTGAAGGTGCAATCACATCGCATCCTACATTGAAAAGAAAAAGGCCTGAATGTACTCTCCCTATAAACCTAAGCAAAACAACATCATGCTTGCAGATCAATGTAAAAATATTCCTTGCCCTCTTGCACAATTTGGGCATCTCTGGAATTCAATAACATAAATAAATAGTGAGCAATGACCAAACGGGAGTTTCCTAAACCTGACCCATATAACACACTTTTTTCTGACACACTTATGAATTCGGAAACCATTCATGGAATAAAGCACAGGTTTATTCTGTTAAGGTTTTCGAATTCATAGGTGTGTCAGAAAAAAGCGTGTCAGATGGGACAGGTTATGAAAACTCCCTACCCAAACACATAGCACATACGAAGGCAATATAAACAATTAGTTGTAACAGTGGTCAAATTATGTGTACTGAAAAATTCTACATAGAAGACACAGACTAACAGCTGCATCCAAGGGTAGTAGTAAACTTTCAATCATCCATTTAGCCTTTCATCAAGGCAGTGCACTTTATATTTATTTCCTACAGTCCCTGTCAGTCCCTGTACACAATGTGGTATAGCGTTCTCTCACGGCGAGTCTCTTGCACATCACCTTTCCGCATTTATTTTGTGTGTTTTGTTTTTCTTTATTATCTAGGATAAATCTTCTGTAACTTGCTTGGGAACTGATTGGGCAATACATAGTACGGTGCTGTAAGAATGCATTGTGATCAAACAAATGTGATATTACCGCCAGGCGGCATTGTTTTATGTTACTGTCGGGCATTCGTCTTGTGGTTAAAGAATGGGTTCAGTTGAAAGATAATCTTAGCACGAGCAATCAATTAGTAGGTACAATCTCCCATATGACCACATAATACTTTGATTGACACATTATGTTTGCACAGAACTATCCCTATTTGCGCAAAGATGCCTCGCTCCGTTCGACCGAAGACTTCGCCTTTGACACACACCTGTGACGATCCTGGTTGACGCATCTTTGACAAAGACTATCATCCATTTTGACCACTGATCTTTATTTAGAATTAATTACATGTCAAAATATGGCGTAAACTTCTACAAACCATATGTCCTTCAGTGCTATTCACCAATCAAGTGTGTACTATTATTTTCGCTTGGCAAAGGAGGTCTAACAATCAGAAATGAATCCTTCTGCCATAATGCCCAGTTCATTACATACACATGATCACACTGTATTATGGGTTGGAATGAGATTACAAACATGAAACAGAATGTCGCCGTCAACAGACCGCGTGTTATGGCCACTGACCTCTACACATGGATAGCGGGCTGCACCACAGTTGAATGGTCGCCGTTTGAAACAACAGGAAGTTGCTTTTCTACCTTGGCAATATGGTGGGAAACAATGCATACACCTGCTGGTGCACATATTCCACACAGATGTTCTATTTTTATACAAAATTTCTTTAACTTTGACAAGGTGTATGCATTGTTTCCCGCCATATTACCAAGGTAGAAAAGCAACTTCCTGTTGTGACACTTGGCGACTCAGACCCGCTATCCATGTGTAGAGGTCTAGTATCCCTAAAGTAAGTTTCATCTGTGAAAAAATTTTAAAGAAGCTGATTTCAACTGATTTTGGTAGGTATGGGTGTCAACATTTACCAAAAAAAAGTGAGTTATCGTAGGGGGTGGGGAAATTGGTTTATCGGGAGTCAAAGGTCAATAACAGGAGAGCGTGGCCTAGCGGTTAGGGTGCTTGCCTCTGGCGCAAATTTACCATCAAAATTCCCGGGTTCGAATCCCGGTGGGGTCGTGGCACTTGCTGGGATTTATTCGGGTACTATCAATTCCGGATTTTATCTGTATACCAGCTATTGATTAAATACAGAATACCGCTCTCCTCCATGGTTCACTTGGAATTGGGCAAATGGATCATGAAAGCATCCCGTCCTTCGGAGGGGACGTTAAGCCGTCGGTCCCGTGTACAGAGAGTCACAACTGTACATGTACATCGCAGTCAGTGTCGAATAAGAGTAGGATGTAAACCCCTGACTGTTCCCAATCCGCCCCAGCCTCAAATAGCGGGCCATGTTAGGAGC
>JAMKCH010019718.1:0-22608 GCA_023653785.1 Ophioderma brevispina
CCCCCCCCCGCACACTGGTTCAGGTGCCTGGGTATTGTCCGTTGGATTGACTGCTGCCAGCCTTTGTGATCCTTGTTAGAGTCAGGCAACCGTGTCATAAAAAAATCCATAATCAAATATTGATTAAAGAATGTCGCCCTGACATGTGGGTGGCGATGGGTTATACCACCACAGTCTCACATCCCCTCACACCATTCTGGCAGATAACATACTGCCAGCCATTTGGTATGAAAAAAATATGGATTTTATCTATTAAAAGATTTTAAGAGATTAAAAAAAAATCATAGACTATAGTGTTTTCCCACCTAATCAGATAAGTATTTATCCCAAGAGAGAGGGATTGGAAATATTATTTTTATAATTTATAAACAAAAATATCCATCTCTCCTATTCACAATGCTTTCTTTAAAAAAAAACATAACACACATTTTTTGAAGACGCCCCAATTTCAAATTTGATATTTTTGGCAGAGTTTGTTGGTAATTGTCCTAGAAAACTACTCCTGCGAACAAGAAAGGCTCAAAAATGCGTAATTTATCACAAATAAGAAGCGATGTTGTAATTAGAATTTGGATCCCACATTGACACTTAATGGCATAGCTGGAAATGCTAGTTTATGTCCGTCCATGATGAAATAGTGCCACCGTCAAGACATGTCTCCTTAACATGACTGCCTAACCAATAAACACTAATGGATAGTGTAGATACATACATGTACATGCGCTATTTCCTGGCTATTTCATTTGGACGGCCGTTTTCAGCAGCCGTTGATATATTGGAGATCTCCGATATAATTATCTAATTACAAAATTCCTTCGTTTGCGAGACATAGATATTTTCAAGCTTAACCATTCACAGTTATAATTTACTAGCTAGTTACCAATGCAACGGTCTAAAAATCTCAAAATTTTTGAAAAATTTGGGACGCTCTTCAAAAAATGTGCTATTATGCTTTAAGGCTTACTAGAAGTTTGTGAAATGAATAAGGCTCACTGTACCCATTGGATTTCATATAGGTTATTCTGTCATGCATCAACATATATGAAATGGAAATAAGTGTGTAACCAATGCGTGGCATCGGGGGGGGTGGGGGGGGGAAAAAGCCTATTTCTACATTTTGCAAAAATAACAGTAGCTAATGCTCGATACCAGACATATCCATTCTGATGAGCTTGACTTTCTTCTGTGTTGGTATTTTTTTCCCATCTGGCTCTGTGGTGCACTTAAAGGTGCAACGAGAGATTTCAAGTCATCCATATGTCTTGATATGGATTGTAGTGATTGTCATGAGGAGCTAAGACACACAATAGATCCCCTGAACCCTTTTTATTGGGTTCAACAAAAATAACTTAAATGAAAACAAAAGTGATTTGTATATGCTTATTTAAAAATATTAAAAAAAAAAAAGGCTGAATTTTTTATTTGCTCCCATACCTATAAAAATTTTCACAATTTTTGTAAACAAAGCAACAGTTCCGGAGCTTAGATCCTTTCAGATGAGATATTTTTGATATAACTCTTACACCAGTGCCAAAATCAGAATTTCATCACATTTTTTTCGGGGACACCTGTAATTTGAAATCTCCTCCTGCACCTTAAGCACTACCAGTGATCCACCTGAAAGAGTCAATATTTGAAATTTTCAAGAATAAGCTAGACTTGAAGGATAAGTTTGTAGAATTCCAATATTTTTTTTTGTCAAATTAAAAATTGCACATAAAGGAGAAACCGCATTTAATTCAAAGATATGATTCCCCATTCAATTATAATGTTGGAGTAAGTGTCCGTATGGACAATACGACTAAATATCTGATTTTGTCTTATTAAGGCTGTTGGGCTTATCCCTTGTGGTATGTTGGGATACCTGTACTTGTTTACAGACATGCAATTCTATTTTGATGATTTTCTGATTTATCAATTCACTGATAGTGCCTTTAAAGGATTGACCCCGTTACTGCAAGTGGTACTCATTTCAATACAAAGAAGGTGCTTGAACAAAAGGTTGCTGCTATTATTACACAACTCTATTTTTTCAATGCCACACATTTCTGGAATTAACCTATCAATGCATTTGTTATTGAAATGTACAAAAAGGAATGTCTTCAGGGGGGGGGGGGGTGGCCCATAGTCAGGTTTGGACCTTTTGCAGTTAAAAGTGGATTGACCCCCAACCCTATCAAATTATTCCATTTGGGATTTTTTAAACTTGACTTTTCACCTTTATTTCTGATTTTGTGACCTCTTTATGGCATCATAATATTGAGCAAAAAGTGCAGTGTGTTAAATGTGATGGGGGTGGATCTGAAACACTAGTTATGCCAAATCTCAGCCTTTGGAAATTGAGGGGCTTGTCCCTTCAAAAATACACCAATTTGTTAAACAATCCAGTGATTTTATCATCTATAACTGCCCAAATTATCATCTTACAAAACTTGCTGAATTTACAAGTTGATGTTATATTAATAAATTATCGTGTGACCGCATTGGAATAAGAATTAACACAACTTTGAACACCTCAGCGAAGGAAGCTATTATGCCTATGCAAGAATGCAGGTTAAAATCTCAAATTTAGACTCTGCTGTTTATGTTGGACATGACGTCAACCAATTTTAATAACATCCAGCATTGTGTTACGTCAATTATGGTTGGTCTCTGACTTCCATTTTTCTCCCATAATTCAATGGCTTCATTAACTATCACCTCAGCATTATCTTGTGGGATCTAGGAAAGAAATCAAAACTGTATGTCAAATAGTGCACTTACGCAGGAGGTCAAAAGGTTAACTTGGTCAAACCGGGTATACAGAACAACTCAAGCGCAGGCATGCAGAGAATACAAAAGACTCACATGCAGAAATAGCTGAAATGTTCAGGTGAACCACATGTATTCTCTGCATGCTTGGATGATCTGGAGGGAAACCAAAAGTAAAGGACCCTATAGATAAAATGCTATTTGAGGATACATGCTAGATTCCACACAAAATGCATAGTGGCATTAGAGAGTGCTTTCGTAACATTTATAAATAGCAGCCTTGCATATTCTGTAAGTGGCATACCCTACAGAAGGTGTTTGGAACCAATCCCATAATGCATTGCAATGTGCCTATAATGTACTGTACTAAACACATGTCAGTACTTAAAGAGACATGAGATTTCCAGAAAGAAGCGCCCCCCAATTTTTCTCGAACCTAGGTTTTTTACATATTTTGAATGCTTACCAATATATTAGATCACACCTGAAGTGAATAAGCCGAATACGCCGTCTTTATGTAATAAGATGATGATTTAGTAGTTTCTGTCGTGCACGACAGAAAGTCAAAGCATGGTTTTCTATGGGGAACGATTACGATAGCAGGCAATTCAAATCAAGGTTTGCTGTTTTTCCTTTTGCACCTGTTGTCCATTAAACCTTCGGAACGTTCCCGGTAGGTGGTCTACCACCGATCCTTGAAATTTGAGAGAAATTCATATCTAAAAAATCTCCTCCTTACGTTTAAGGATAAATGTATTCCAAAGTTTAAGAACCACCCGACATTTCATGTAACCATCCTATACTTTGTTCATCACCTAAATCCTTAATAGGCAAAATTATTCGGCTTTTGGTTTATTCCAACACGCGTAAATTAATTCTGCTTAACATTCGGCTCTTCCCTCAACTGTGCATCACTCATACAATCAATGTATCATGCACTGCAGTATGTTGCTTGTCAGTTCAGTTGCACCCACATTATTCTATATTAATTCTCGGTGTGAAGATTTTTGCATATTTGCTAAGTATACAATCCCCCCCCATGAGTTTCCTAATTCAGGAAAACAGGGAGTTTAAACGCCTAATTGTTCAAATTAGGTTTTTTTTTTACCTATCAGTTAAAAGTGGAATGTGTGACCCTCCATGATTTTACCCTCGTCAAAGTTATGTTTTTATATTTTGTTACGAATAGACTTTTGTGCGATCACTTACCTTATGAAGTGAATTTCCCAATTGGTGCACTGTTGTGATTGACTCAATACACCTGCTGATCCTTACACAACTTAAGGATTGCAATCACATGACCCTCAATTTGGCCAATTAAGGCTGACTCAGAGTTTTCGAAATATATTTTCTGTTTGCTTGGTGTAGTATAAAACTAGGCATCTAGAACGAAGATAGTCACCCAAATGCCTTATTCCAAAGTTAGAAAGATATCTGAATTTTTCGTTTCAAGCGTACCCATATGAGAGTATTCAGTGCATATGATCTGTTTCTAAACAATTTTTTTTTGGGGGGGAGAGGGAAACACAATTTAAGTGGGTTAGTGCAATATATGCCTTTGTTGTTTTCATGCTTTCACTGTTATATGGGCATGTGAGCAGAAAGCAATCTTCCACAGGGGAAGATTCCGGGTGGGGGGGGAGAGTCACAGGGAAGGGATCTCATCATATCAGAGTAAGGAGAAATGAGAATTAGGTACTTAGGGATGAGACAATTTTCCCAAACATAATTGGGGTATGAATTTATTCCAGAAACAACAAGGGGAACTCAGCTACATTATGTTTTTTAATAACACTGAATGGGATAAAAACAGGGACAACAATAAATCCCATTACAACCCAAGAAAGATAGGTAGAGCGGCACTGGCACTTTTCACACAATATAAATTGCTTTCTTCCTTCAATTTGATCGCAAATGATCGTCTAGGCCATTGGAAGACTAGAGATATATTTACACATAAAAAAACATACCCCAAAACAGGGGCATAATAAGAGGCCACACTCCCGATCCTCTGTAGGCCTACTTTCAAAACAAATGTTCTATGACCCGAATATCCAGAGACTTTCCATTGATATTAAACTACCAAGGGCACAGACGTCCAAAAGCAGTCAGCCTTGGAATTACCTCGGCAATGTGTTTTTCTTGTTTGAAACACAGGTCCGTAAACTGCCTGCATAATGACTCTGGCGTCATTAATTTAATACCCAGGTCTGGTAAACCCATAAGGGTGCTGATTTGGGCTTAATCATTTAAGGTGAGGACTAATGTATTATAAAAGCTACAAACCATGCAAAAATATCAATTTTGACAAACCTTGAGGGGCACTAATTTTAAAATTGGACATACGTTATGGTTATTATTACAAATGCTTTCAAGTTACAATGCATTCAATTTTGTTTAACACCTAAATGAGTAGAATTTGACAATGGCATACAGAGAGCTGTAACCTTGGAAGTAAAATGACTTACATTATGTAGGCACTTAATGATATCGGCAGCTCTTCCAATTACAGAATCTCTGCCCTACATGTGACTAGTATCATAAGGGCTCATATACCAGCACAACTGCTCTGCCCATCAGTCTGGTCCATAACCCTATGTAGAGGAAGACAACAATGGGTAGAAATGGAATGGTCAGTGAAACATCACACCACCACAGAACTACCCTGTCATGGTCTAGAAGATTAGCTACTATTTGTTAAAAGTTTATTTTTTGTAAATAATATATTATATGTTTGACAAGGTTTTGAGAGAATCCCTAAAAAGGGAATATCCTTGATTTGTTTATTATGATTTTTACATTACCCCCTAACGCGCCCGATATGCAATGAGAGGCCAACTAAAACTGGTACCGTCGGAAAATGTTTCTCTTTGATCTCGGCCGTCATCAACAACTTTTTTTGTCGCGCAAATGACTCCAATTGCCTCCTCATTGCATCTGGTCCGTCGTAAATACCGAAAGCGCGATTTTCCTCGTGCATTTTGGCCGTCTTTACCGAAATGAACGCCGATTTTTCTCGTTACAAACCTTGGCCGTCTTCCCTGAAATTACGCTGATTTTCCTCGTTGCACTGGGGACGGTCATTCCCGAAAATGATGCGATGCTTTTCACTGCATTCGACGGTTTGCCCGCAGAAGTCGCAATTCTTTCATCAGCTGGTGACCGGTGTCAAATGCCCATATACAATTTCGATTTCGATGGTGTTAGCGCCACCGATTTTCCTTAACCATTTTTTTTAATTATGCATAAACACTTCAGCGTAAAACCGAGCATGATGTAGCATATAAGCGCCAGACGGACACTATGATGTAGCGTAATAGCGCAACTCATACGACTGGCGACTATAAGCTACAGATTTCATGCCGATCAGTGTGCAGTACGCATCCATTATTTATTTATTTATGTACCCTGTTTTTATTGCATTCGCACGCGATGTTCCTCGTTGCATCTGGGACGTCTTTCCGGAAAATGGCGCGATGTTTTTCGTTGCATCTGGGCCGTCTTTCGGGAAAATTACGCGATGTTTTTCGTTGCATCTGGGCCGTCTTCCGGGAAAATGACGCGATGTTTTTCGTTGCATCTGGGCCGTTGACTTTATGCTACTTATTCCTGTGCCGGGAAAAACGGCCGAGATGCAATGAAACACAAACTTTGGCTCTCGTTGCATCTGGGCCGTTAAAAATAAAAATAGATTGCCCTTCGTTGCATTGGGCCGTCGGTCGGCAAAACGACCCGGTTCGGGTTCGGGTTAAGAAATGGGATACCCCAGTTCAATTTTAAGACAGCATTATGTTTACATATTGAGGGTTGAGAATCAGAAGGATATAACTCAAACTGAAAAGTAATATTAAAGAATTTCTTTAATTCTGCTGTAATACTGCTTTTGAGAAATGTGATGTTTAATATTTTCTACTAAGCAAATCTATTCATTACTCAAAATGTAAAAATATGTTAAAGCTCATATATGGTACTGTAAGCAAACATTATATTAACTTTAGTAAGCAAAGAACAATTTTGAATTATGAACAGCAGAATTAAAGAAATTCTTTAATATTTCTTTTAGTGTTGAGTTACGTGCTTCTGATTGTCAACCCTCGATATATAATTGGACTGTAACCTTTCAGGGGGGAACCTTGATATCAGAAGCAATAGTAAACACAGTTGGCCATTTTTTAGTTTTCTAGTCATTTGAAAAACAAATGCACACACAAGCCTAGCCTGACTGACATCACAGGTTTGTTTTTCTTCATTACTGTGCCAATCAATTAACAACCATCAACACTTGCAATTCTGATTGAAATAGTTTGAAGATACATCTTGATGAATATTGGACTGTTAGTATGGCTTGCGTAGTTGATACCATCCATATTAGGAACAACATACATTTTGAAAATAAACAGGAGACTCATCAGTAGTTCCACAGTATATTTTTTAGTCTCTCTGACAATTTCACTTCATAAATGCACAATCAGCAATCTATTAAATTTCAACAGAAAATCATCAAAATCATATTTTGCATTTTTCTAAAACACCTTGCAAGTGATAAGACTAAGAGCAACCTAATAAGGGCAAAATTGGTTATTTTAGTCAATGTTTCAGGCTTCTGTTTTCTTTCTTTTTTGGTAATTTTTAATAAAAATATTTATGAAATCCACAGATTTCCCCTCACTTTTAAGTCATGAATTCCTGCAAAATAAAGAATGCTTTTGTGAGGAGAGTCCCAAGGATTGATCAAAAGTTTGACCAATTATCTGCTTAGTTTGATCTTATTTGTCCTCCAGAGTAATTATGCATGTCAGAATTGTATCAACAATTTTTAAACACTTGAGAGAGTTTAGCAAATTCCATTGGTTCCTTGCTGTGTGATGTGAGCCAATAACATATAACATGGTTATGGCATGAACGCATTGACACGATACACGCTGCATGAGGAAATCAAAGCCGCATAGTAACAAAGGGACTGGTCAATTTGAAAAGCTTGGCTAATTTGTTACGTGAATCTACCACAATTTTTGTAATGCGTTAATAAAATAATAGTTATATTATTTGAATAAAGTGTTACAGAATAAAAGTATTTTGAGCCTCAAAGACATTGTAGCTCTCATGTCATATCACATGGGTGACCATTTGGCATAGAACAATGCTGTGCCACCTTAAAATAATGCTGTCCTTTTGGGATGACATGAAAGATGCTGTAAAAGTGAAAATATTCACGCTAAATTAATTTTTGCACTTTTTGCATACTTCTGAGCAAGCGCAAAATTAAGAATGCACGAAATGTTTATTTTGTGTGTGAGCCTATGTGGGATAGCTGAAAAAAGTGAATTTAAAACAGGTGAAAGTAAAATTGCAGAGCGCACAAATTCTTACGTGCGAAATTACCACCTACTTTTTTTAACAGTACATGGCTGAGGCTACAAACAATTCCTTATTTAATTGAAAATGGAGCCTACCGGCTGGCTCCATTTGTTAGGATTATTCCGCCTTGGTGCAGAGGTCCCTGTTCAAACAAGCCCCGGTAGGGCCACTACTGGGATTTAATTGGGTACTTCATTCTGGATTTACTTGTAAGCTATTGATTAAACCTAGAATTCCGCTCTCCCTCCGCCTTTCGGTTCTTGGACTTGGGCAAATGCACCACAATAATATCCCGTCCTTCGGAGGGATTTTAAGGCCAATCGGTCCCGTGTACAGAGAGTCATATGTGTATTTGGTTATCACAGTCAGGTGGTGTCGAGAAGGGTTGGTGTAACCCCTGATTGTCCCAAGCCGTTCGTCAGTTTTGGAAGACCCCCTTTGAAGTGGTTAATCACTGTTTGGTATACCTCTGAGGTCATCGCCCGGTGGGCCTCATTCACCCAACCGGCACCACTGCGCATGAATCGTTACCAAGCTTTGCCAAAAGCGCGGACAAATATGGCACGCGCATTGGTGGTTAATGACATGGTTCCCATCGGATGTGGTTCTATCCCATTGGATATACATTTGTGATACATGATTGGACCCAAAAACTGTATTAAAACAGGGGTTCAACATCTATGTTCGCTCTCGTGTGCCATATTTGTCCCGCGATTTTGGTAACGAACATTACGGTCAGTATCACCGATTGAGTGATCCATCCACCTGGAGGTCTCGGTCCTCGTCAATTGGGTACCTTTCCTAATACTCCAGTTGGCAGAATTCCAGGCAATTATATTATAGAAACCATTCATTGTAAGGTAATTTATCCAGTGCTCCTCTAGAATGATAGATGTTCATATAACTGGCTATTTTGCTTCTGTAACGCACTTGGAAGACTTAGTCCCTGCAGGATTAACAGTTGAATTGTACAAAAGAACATGACAATATTGTGTGATCATCGGGGCGCGGGTGGTTCTCAAGTTTGGTTTGGATAGGGACGATACCTTCCAAGAGCAAATAGGTATCCATATTTATTCAAAACTTTGTACTGAATGGGATTCCATAGTTTACTGCGATGAGAATATGTAGACAAATTCTTGCAATTTTTTTCAAATTTTTTTTGCCACCTGTTATAACAAACGGGGAATTTTGGCTCTAGATTAAGGACATTTGCCCAATTTTCTGATATTATTGAAAATATTGCCATTTAAATGGGTCATTTATCCACTGGAATGGAAAGGCGGATTTAATAAGACCTAATTTGGAGGCATGCCCCTATACACTCAATGTGATGAGTACAACCTGGGAATCTACAGTGGGCATAAGTATACAATTAAATCTGGGGGGCAGAGTCATGGGGAATGACTTTTGACTTCTACATTTATTTTGGTATTTCACAGGGAGGTGCATTCTATCTGTGTGGGCTTCATCCGCTTTTGTGAGCCTAATTAAGCATCATTTATGAAAGACAATGGAATAAAATAAGACAATTACCATCTTAACAACAGTCCGTCACTTTTATTTTAGATAGCTGAAAATGGGATGGTCACCAGTATGCATCTACAGCATCATGATTAGTGAAGATAGATGCTGTTACTGCTGTTGCTATGGGCATAAATGATGCCTGCTCCTGGTTTGGAATGCTTATTAATATAAAACAAGAGAAAAAAAAAATAACATCATTGGTGATATGTGTAATGGACTGTGTATCGAATGATGGCTCGAATTAGCCCCAGGGGATTCCCAACCTTTTGTCCCGAGACCCCATTTCTTGACACTTAGTTTGCGGTGAACCATTACCCAAAATAATATTTCTCAAAAAGAAATTTGACCTGTCAAGAAAAATGAAGGTGTTGTGGAGAGGTAGGGTCAGTGGTAGCCAATTTTCAAGCCAGGGGAAGGGGCTTGCAATAAGGTCGCCTATAATATCTACCGGAAGCTCGGAATTGATGATGACAGCGGAAGCAAGGCAATCCTGAAAACATTTTGGTTGTCGCATTCTAAGGCATGGTGCTCTCCATTTTAAAAACAAAGGTGCGCACAAAGTGTTCACAAAAATACAACTATTTAATTACAATCGGTTCATTTTTTGGTCTGTGAACAGTCCTGTGACCCAATTTACTATGATTTCAAAGAGCGCAGAAAGACATTTTAGCCTTAATCAAATACACATTTCAATTTAGAATCAACACTACAAAATCAGTTTAGGCTTGCTGGCATCGTTAAATTAGCTTATTTGCCAATTCTGTTTCATGCCTTTTAGACAAGTAATTTCATGGTCATTTCAATGAACTTCGCGACCCCTTCTTAATGGTCCGCGAAGTTAATTGAAAGGACAGGTTGGGAAACCTTGCCTTAAGCCCTAGCCAGAGGAGGTATTGCGTCCATCCCAACAATGCACCAGTTTACTGTTTTGGGAAATTCACCTTAGTAAGGGTCATGCGATCCATAAAAAATCATATTCCTAAACACATAAAACCCTGACTTTTACACTCATTTAGCTCCACAAAGCAGCGTACTTAAAGAATTTTTATCATGATCTTGAAATGTTCCTGTGGTTCCTTGAACTTTGAACACTTTTTAGCCTAAGTACTGCATGTGTTTAAGCTAGAGATAACCGATATTTGTATCGGCTATCGGATCGGCGGCCGATTTTGCTGAATCGGAAAGATCGGCTGCAAAAATATGTCCGAGCGGCCGATCCTAAACGATATATTGAATGAAAGAAAGGGTAAAATAATTATCAAAACCTTTCTTAAATGTTTAACCACATTTAATTATTTACAAAAATATTTAATTGTTATATTTTTGAGCTAGTAATCGGCATTCAATTATAACTCTTAGCCTACATTTTTAGACAACTAAGGCTAATTAGCTACTTACTGTAAATACATCACGATTCTCAACTTCAAGGCGGTTCCAAATTCAGGCTTATAGGGCCTCTGCAACAAACTGTTTGGTCCTGTCTAAGTTACAACGCATGCCAGGCGCATGACCTCTGCTCTCCCAACGTAAAATCGTCGTTGTAAGTGACTGAGAAAAATTACTGCTTTGTTTTATTTAATTATTTTTGTATCTTTTGTGTCTTCAAGTTCAAAGCCTTTAATGAACATTAAAATAGTCCTGGAAGCAGAGTTCCCGAAATACGGCCGAAATATTCCTTTCCACTCTTTCGTTACGTAGTTTTTTAGGTTCGTTTTCACTTGCAGTGCTGTATTTTGTTACAGCATCAACAGTGTCAATAATAAATACGTAGAATAGACTAAAATGTACTACCACGACGACAACCTCTGAACCACCACAATATGGGCATATGCCGACGGGCTATTCACAAACATATTAACACAAACTTTAAACTGATTGGAATATTAAATACCAGGTCTTATCTAAAAACATTTTATGCATAATGCACTTGAAGAAGGTCATGTACTCATATACATGTGTTTACCAACCGCCGATTCCTCGGCCGATGTATGCATGGAAAGGGACAAAGGTCTTTTACCAGAAAAGTCAGAAACACGAGACAAGTTGCTCAAAATGATTACTTATATTTCATTAACTATCATCTACATTATATATCAATCATAACTTAGCGAGGGCCTACATGAAGGAAACTCGTTGGAATAAAGCGTGTTTGATGCTGTGCTTAACGTTGTTTTTTTTTTTTTTCAAATTCAAGTCATTGGTCAAACTGTAGAGCAACAAAGTACTTTAAGTAAAGAACAAGGATTGTTTTCGCCTTGGTGCATCTTTTGAAATTTTGCCTTATTCATAATGTGAGTCGTATAACAATTAACAAAATGTAATAAACTGTGATTGTTCCTTTTTTGTGACTATAATAAATAAAGTTATTTTTGATTTTGATCTTCCGGTGCTCGAGTTATATTTTGAATTTCACAACGTTTAGTATGTTATGCCGAAAGAATCTGTGTTGTGGTTCATAGTTAAAATTAAGACATTTCTTAATCGGTAGTTTTAGCTCTATGGGCTCTGACGAGTACCAAACACCTTTTCCCACAATTGCTAGTAATGCTACGAATTAGGCTGACTAATATGCAAGCTCATACTTTTCGAACCGCGTAGTTTTTTGATACACGAGCCAAACATTATCGCGCGTTGTGGACCTGTGGTTAAGAATGAATATCAATTTCTTAGAACTAAAAATCTAATCCACAAGGCCAGTGGGGCGCTCGCTACTCCTCTATCCGCTCTCATGATTAATTATGAATACATAAAAAAATAATTGGGATCATCAGCAAGGTCAATGAATTTCTCATGCCCTTGCGAGGCGTCGAGGTACAGGTCAGCTCATGCAATCGCTATGCTCTGCGCTGTCATTCTGCTTTCCCTTGTGACTCTAGACACATGTTTTCCCGGTGAATCCCATTTTAATGGCATTGAAATTTTGATTGGGGGTGTGGGGGGGGTGGGGGGGGTATACTTACCCGTGACAAAATATGTTGAAAATAAAGACTGGGAAAAATCATAAAAAAAAATAATACAAATGATGAAGAATGGGAATACAAATATTGTACATTGTTCTTGCGAAACAAGAATTTTATAAATAATTTTTCGCCTTTACCGCATGTAAAACTGCAGTACTAGAGAGCCTTACATTTTTAAAATTGATTTAGATTCCCCCCCCCCCTGTTCCTTTCCTGGTCCCCTCCCCTGTCCCTTCGCCCCTGTTCAGCTAATTAGCAATATTGTAGACGGCCTGACCTGGGGATGGACGTCACGTGAAGTCGGTCGACTACGGTATATTGTAACAAACAGTTTGATTTATTAAACTGAAACGCAATCATTTGAATGCAATTAATAATAAATGAACTTCTTCATTTAAAAATGAGCATAATGGTCTGATATGTCTGATGAACTCAGGACAGTAGTTGTTTTGCGGGAATTTACAATGCCGCTTATTGTTTGGCGGTACTTTATATTTTACACACTTCTGGTAGTAAAAGATAACATTTTCCTCTAAAATACCTCATCGGAACTTGTAACAATGGTGGAACACACAGATTTATTAACGATATCATCGTCGCAATTCCTATATTGAAAAAGTGAACACCAGTGCACCTCCTACTACTACTCCCTAGGGTTGGTCGATCTTTAACAGATAGGACAAACCATCGATCGGATCGGTTGTCGGCGATACACAAAAAAGTTATTCGGGCATCGATGCAAAAACCCTGGATCGGTTTAATCTCTAGTTTAGCATATGCAATGCATTATGGGATTGGTTCAAAACATCCTCTGATCACTAGTCTAACCAAAGGGGCTTTTTTACGCCCTAAAAGGTTGTTTAATAACCAAATGGCTACTGTTTATTTTAAAACCATACTTGCACGTATTTTAGGAAAGATTGGGACTTACCACTTTTTCTGAGGGTAGAGTAGATCATCAATATGTAGGGTTGGTGGCTTGTTACAACGTCAGAGATATGAACATGAAATGGTACGGTAAGAACAGAAATTTTTACATTCCTAATATAAACCTTTCCATGTGAAAGATAAGCCCATAAAATAACTACCAGTCACAGTGAGTGATTGGCATTCACAACACCAGATTTTACTCATGATCAGGGTTACGCTGCGACTGGCATTATATCATGGGCTATAAGGTTTTGAACTGATAGTCTCAAAATAGTATTAATTTCCAAAATATCTAACTTCTTCAAAAAGCTTTCAAAATTATTGTTTTCATGATGAATGGTCCACACAAAACATGTGATTTTGAATATTGAAATCCTGCACTTTATGTAGGAATATGTTTTATATCAGGGCTGCTATTAGTTTTCTTAGACAGTCGATCAAATATGAACTCAATCCATCTGATGGCAACTCCTATTCTACAAAATAATGGGTCTGAGCTGACTTCTAGATGGAAATCATCCATAGGTAATTTGCCTTCCTGTAGTAAGAGACTCGTGAAGATGCCATCTCCATTGAGTGCCCTCATCTATGATTCAGTCCCACTTTTAATGGTGTGTCTCAAGGTCATCATACTGCTGACGTCTTTGTTGCATTACAAATTCATAGGACTCTGGATGTGGAGGAACAATACCTGGAAAGAATGGATTTTTAAATGAGTACTATATTCAACCTAATTGGTGCAAAGTAGCTTAAAGGAATTCTATCATATTCTGTAGTGTTTGGTTTTGTACAATTTCTAGATAAAACCAGGAAAAATATAATTTAGTGTTAGTTCAGTAAAATGACATTGCTTTCTGATGAGTAGTAGTGGTATACAAAATCAAATGCAGCCCTGGCAGGATGCTTTCAAAAATGAACCAAACAGAGGGAAATTAAAGGTGCAATGAGAGATTTCAAGGCATTCATATGTTGTATCATACGTGGTGATTTCATATAGATTAGACACTTAAAGGGGCATTTCATGATTCCACCACCTTCTGTTTTGTTTATGTTTTACTAGATATCTTTGAAAAATTTCAGTTGAATCTGATCTTGCATGTTGGTGTTATGAACAAATGTTTCTATCATGGTGTCCCATAGGCCACTGTGCTGTAATTTCTGTCAGAAAATACACAAGGCGGTTCTCGAACCACAAAGGTCCCCCGCGGTAGATGAAAGGATGAAAAGTAATTTAAAGATCACAGGGAGGATTGTGATGGAAACCAGAGAGGCTCCTACCATAGCAGTTTCATCTGGATGACCCCAGGTGACCTTGAAAAGTCTGGTATCAATGTTGACTACACCCACCAAGTTTCATGACCATACAACCATTTTGTAGGTGTTTGACATTGGATGGCCCCACATGACCTTGAAATGACCTTTAAAATATTCAGCACTGAATGATGACCACATGCACCAAGTTTCATGACCATGCAACCATTTGCAGTGATTTGACCCCAGATGACCCAGAAATGACCTTGAAAAAAATGGTCATCAAATGTTGACTGCACCCACCAGGTTTCATGACCATATGACCATGCATAGTAATTTGACCTTGGATGACCCCGCATGACCTTGAAATGACCTTCAAAATTTTTGACATAGAATGTTGACCGCACCCACCAAGTTCATCATCCTACCATATGTTTAAGGATTTGACCTTGAATGACCCCGCATGACCTTGAAATGACCTTCAAATTTGTTGGCTCCGAATGCTGAGCACACTCACCAAGTTCATCATCCTACCACAATTGACAAGGTTTAAAGTAATTTTTGACCACATTTGACTTTGACCCATGACACATGACCCATCTCCGAACTCATCCGCCGCCTATGAAAGGGACACCTATGGTCCAAAGATGGACACCCATACTTGCTTAGATCAAAAGATATTGATGTTGACAAGGTAATATATAGCACTTTAGCCTATTTTTAGCCCATTATTTTTGACCTACTTTGACCTTTACCCATGACGCATGACCCACGGTTCGGATCCCACCCAACGCCTACTCGAGACACATCTATGTTGTGCGCAGATGGAGGGACACCCCACTTGCTTAGTTCTCACAGATTATCGCTTGGGGACACAACCACACACCACACAGACGCCTATCGTGTCTATATGTCCCCCTTCTGCCAACAAACGGTGGGGCATGGGACCAAAAATTGAGAATTTCCTCAGAGATAATCAAATTGCACATCAGATGGGCACACATAACTAACTTCACCAACAGTTCAGATGATACAAATATCTCCACTTTGTAAATATTATCAGGCAAGATGATCAGCTGTTGAAAAACAAAAAGATCAAGAAGTTCCCCCTTTTAAAGCAGAACGCCATACAACGAATAATATTCTAACAATATTTCCATAAACTAATTATTGATCACATATAGAGTGGTTTCATCGAAAACGAAATTAATTTTAACCATAAAAATGGCTTCAAACCATTTAGTCTGACCATGCTCTATTTAAAAACCGCGCTATCGTTGGATAACATGTTATGCGATACCGCCGGCACGTTTTGGTGTCATACATACCATAGGAAATAAACATCGTGAAGCGTCACATGTGAAGTGTATGACGCTACTGTGCCGTCCGCATCGCATAACACGTTAAAAGACATATCCATATACCTACGCGAATTTCAAATCGCGCGTGGTCAGACAATATTTATAATTCATCTTTATGGTAGTATAATTCCGTTTTTTATGAAACCACTCGACATGTGTCAATATTATTTGATAGCATATCTATACAAATTATTCTTAGTGCAGGTTCTCTTTTAAACTGCTTATACTGTAATTTGGTTATAGAATATTTTAAAGTGAAATCTTCTATATAACCATTAAACTGTCTTTGAGTTTTTTAAAAAAAAATTATCTTTGTTTGTGAATGTGTACAAGAATGAAACTTTAACATACATGTGTAAAAATCTTACCTAATAAGTTTCCATAACTTGTATCTGTACCTGAATGGGCAAGGGAATCGCAGACAAAATGTCGTCAACTTCTCTATATCTGGAAAAGATATATTACTATGAATTACAAATTTTGTGGTGTATGTGAAAGTGTTTTTCAAATGGTGTAAGTGTTGTTTTGTTTATGTGCATGTGTGTGGAGTCTGTGGTGTCAAATGGTGTATGGGTGTGTGTGTGTGTTAACATATTTTTAATCAATGGCCATTTTTAGTTCCATAAAAGAGGTATGGAACATAGCTCTTAAGTCTGACTCAGAGATTCGAAATATTATTTTTTTGTGTAATAATGACAAATAGTAAACTAGAACGAAAGATCTTAACCTTAAAATGCACAAATTTGTCCGAAATTTGAGATGATCGGATTTTCGTTTTTGATGCATTAAACATTTATGTGTAGTATTACTTCCCATAGGATACTGGTATAACAAACATGCCGGATCCTGAATTTTAAAACAAAGTTGTGATTTTCGATATGAAGGAAGTCGATTTAAGCTCTAAAAAATCAATTGCACCTTGATTAGTATATGCAAGCAATTATGTACATGCAAAACACCCGATTTTTTTTAATTGATGCGCCCCTCCTCCGGAAATCCTAGTCGGCCTTTTAAAAGAGAGCGGCTAGATTTTCACAAAGAATATAAAACAATTCAACTTTTCTCAAATGATCCTTACAGGTCCGTTCATACTTTCCCGCATCTGCGTTACAGTTCCCAGAATTGCAGTCCTCTGTCCCGAACATCGACATTGCAGTACTGCAATCTAGTTAAAAGCGGTACCGCAATGGAGTTAAATTCATTTATAAATACTAATTTGTGATGCTTACGGAGTTGAGGATGAAAGTGATCGATGTATCGGTACCGAAACACAAATGCGGTAAAGTAATATGGATCTTAAGGACCTAACAAGAATACAAACACATTTTAACACAAAATCTGGTATCGTAGTCACAGAAGTAATTATGATGCCAAAGACTTGCCAGGATTTTGTGGTCTGTGTTGTAAATACAATAATTGTTTGTTTATCACCTAATCAAATGCATTAAATGCACTTATTCTATGACCTCATTGGCCCTACACTTGGCCGGTATTCACAAAAGTGGGTTAAACTTTACCCCAGTGTTAATTTTAAACCCTATGAATAAATATCCCAAGAGAATAAATGAATTTTACCCCATGAGCGTGGGTTCAAACCCTAGTTTAACCCTGGGTTAAAGTAGGCAACCGGAGTTTGCGCGATTGTGCAAAACGCGCAAAAAATCGCGAAATTGTTTATGAGTCAAAATCTATGATTTTGGTTTTGTTCCATCGCGAATTTTCCACGATTTGTAAAAAAACACCTTTTTAATGGTTCATTTACTAATAAACAAACACAAACTGATTATTAATTATTATTATGCAAACGTCGGTGAAAATTAATGACTCAACAAGCTTCCAATAAGTGCAAAATATAGTCCAAATGTATTTATAAACCTTGATTCGTTGAACACGGATGACCCGACCTATTTTCCATTGTGAAACGTCATGATATGGTTGCGCTTCGGTGCATTCAACAATAATATTGACGCATGCTATCAAAGCTATCAACGCGCGGTATCGGGTCTTTGTTCATAATTGGTTTATCCATGGGATAATCTCTTCGGAATTAAACAAATTCGGACTTCGGCGGCGGTAGGAATGCGGAAGAGATGACACAACTTCTTCCCACACTTTCATTTAGGGGATATTCAGGGGCAAGAGTGGAAAACCCGTCACGTCATCCGGAGCCGGGGTTCCCCACTGGGATTCCCACGTGCGAAAGTAAATTATACTCGGGATGTGTGCAAAGGCCTCAGCCCGCGGCAGTGCCATCTACACCTGATTCAAATATTTTATTCGGAATAAGAAGGGAAAAATAACATGTGATAATGATGTGCTTCTTGACATTTTTCAGCCGAGAAAAAAGTAAGAAATAGGATGTCAACTTTGGAAGTTTGAGCATTGTTTTGCAAAGACTTTTTCGTGTTCCTGGTTGACTAGCAGGGCAAACATTAGGAAACGCATTTTTGCGCTTTTTGACTTTAAAAAAATCGCGCATTTTCGCGCATTTCAAAATATGGGCCGCGCATTTTGCCATTTTAAATCGCGCAAAACTCCGGTGCCTAGGTTAAAGTTAACCCACTTTTGTGAATACCGGCCATTGATTCTATAACCACAAGGTGACGGATCGGTCAAACAGCTTGCATACAAAGGGAATCAACACTAAGGTGTATTATGGCTTATGGATTAAAAATGTCAACCTAGGTTTACTGAATAAAACCACTCTGGGGTGCTTTATTACAAAATCATTCCATTTTTTGCAAATGGTAATTTTGTGTTATTCCTATGTAGCCTTGTAAATGTATGTCATGTTTTGTGTTATTTTGTTGTTGTTATTGTTCAGGCCTGTAGCCAGGATTTTCTTTTGGTGGCTTTTGAAAAATATGCCAAAAGTATCATAAAGCTCACTTTTGTACCTTTGAGGCAATTTTTTTTCGGGGGGGGTAGATTTTTCAAATGATTGGGGTATATTTTGAAAATCTGACAAAAAAGTACTACAAATCAATAACCAAAAGGTGATAAAATAACTTTTTTGTTCCATGGGCTTATCAGTGCTGGTGTTCCTTTCACAACTTACCCACTGGATCTTCATTAAGAAGGATCTGTAGCGACTTTTTCTCCTCGACTCCTCTGAAGCCAACCTTGTCATAATAATGAGCACGAAAATTCATGTAGTTCCTGGAATCTGTCATTTTCATTTGGTGGGGAAACCTTCAAGAGAAAGGAATAATTAGATGATTTAGTACACAAAAAGGTTTTGAGTCAAAAGACTGCACCCACATGCATAGCTTTAAAATTTGCATATTTTAATGTTTTTGAGATGTGTATGGTCTTTAGTCATCAGGAGAAAAAGAAATTCACCTGTAAACTGGCACCTTTGTCAGCAAATGCAACCATCATACAACCCATACTTAATGCATTTGTTGTGTTTTATTGAGCAGGCCTATGCTATTCCTTATTAATTTGCTAAGTGGTCAAATTTACGCACACTTTTTAGCGTAAAATACACATACTGAAAAAAGGTTGAGATTCTTGATAACATTTCTAAGAGTAAAACCCCTTCCTGATCATTGGTAATGGTATGGAAGCTACTCACAAGCAGACATGATTTATCTGATTTTGTGGTGCACTTTTGATTGTACTAAGTGATCATAAATGTATTCTTGAAATTAATAACCCAGTGCAAGTAAATCTTCCATTGCTGTAATGTTTTGCAAGTGCCAGGGGAATACAACTGATGAAGAAAAGTGGACCCAAAACAAAAAATATCTCCGCATAGAGTTTTGTGATAAAAATGTAATCAATATTGGGAGCTTGGGATTTAGGGCCAAAGGAGCCTGCGACAAACTTTTTTGTCTTCATTTTAGCCTTACTAAACTTTTTGAGAAATGTAGAATTTTCTATATTCTAGGCGATGAACTTCAACATATTTCAACATTTTTATGAAGGCAAGAAGAAATGACAGATTTCATGTTGAAAAAGGTTCCCGTATTTTTTAGCCATACTGTATCATTTTTTATTCTATTTCACTCATATTTTTTCCTTAAGAGTATTTCACTCTTGGAGCTAAATTCTCAAGAGTGAAATTGGAAAATTTGAAGAGTGAAATCTGCACTGAGTAATATGTAGTAATTGAGTACTTTTCATGAGTACGAATATGAATACAGTACGACTCTGAGTATGATACGAGTATGAGTCTTGGGTCCTGAGTACAGTATGATACAGCAAAATTTTAAATCCCAGTACGAGTTTGAGTACAAGTGCTTAACTCCTGAGTACGAGTATGCGTACGAGTACTTATGCCTGGTTACGAGTATAAGTATGAGTACTTTTGCATGAGTCGACGAGTATGAGGTACAAGTACTCTTTGCAAAATTGCCGATTTTTGTAAGATGCTGATGAAGAAGATGACAATGACACTGACAATGATGACAATAACCGAATGATAATGGTAAAGTAACCTAGTCCTGCCAGCCAAAACGGTGTAGATCTATGTAATACTTGACCAGGTGTCAATTTTACCCCAAATGTTTATTGTCTGTAACATAGAAGCAAGTTATTCTTTACAATGGAATATGCCTTGTTTGGGCAATTGGCCCACCCAAGTATTATAAAGCAAGGGTTTATGAATATAAATGCCAAAGGCACACTCATCTTTACTCGTAAGCATACTGTGTAGTACATGTAGTAGGGCCACAGTTGAAAATATTTTAGTGCTATGTAAACCATGCTTATTGTTATTATTACTAAAAAAAATATTTGAGATTTGGTTTGAACCATGGTCATTGACTGGATTGGATATAAAAATGGGTTTGCTTCTATCAAATTAATAATATAGTAATAGTTCCACCCTTATACAAGCGCAAAAAACACAATGTTGTCTCAATGGATTAATAAAATGGGTTTGCTTCTTTAAACATTGTCATGGAATGGGTGCATTGTAGTATTACATTAGATATTACCATTGAAATTTGGTAATATTTCAAAATATTTGATGTTGCTATTTCAAACAAACAAAATTATCATTAGATTTGTCTGAATCATAAAAATCAATTTTTACAAAACCCAAACTGGGATTGAAAAATCATGTCTTTTGTTAAATATCACTCAATTGTTGCATATTGGATTCCTGTGAATTTCTATTTTCTAGTAGCAAATGCATGCCTATTATTTTTGTTGTAGTGTGAGTACTTTTTTATGAGTACAGTTGAGTACGAGTATTGACACTGAGTACGAGTACGAGTATGGGAGTGTGAACAGGCAAATTTTTAAATACGAGAATGTACGCGTATGAGTACGAGTACTTAGGCCTGAGTACGAGTATTCGTAGTGAAGACTACAAAGTCTGCGACGAGCACAGAAAGAGGAAGGTGGACATCATCTCAACAAATTTTTCAAAGGGAAAGCAAACAGCCAGGGTACTTCACTCTCGATATGAGTGAGTGAAACTACTTTTATTAAGTACATGGCAAATATATAAATTAGTCCATTCATTTAAAAACTTATTTCTAGTTGTGAAAGAAAGAAAGCTAATTTACGGTTAGACAAGACGAAATTCATGAAAAGAACTTCACGAGGCATTTTTTAGTAGAGGCATTTGGACATTGTTCTATGACTGATTTTTTTATGCTGATTACGAAAATGGCCGGTTGCTGTTGCTGTGCGTATTTGAGTGGCAAAGGGTTTCAAAAATTCCAAGAAATCAAACTGGCCCGCCAAAATAACTAAAATTATGTCAAAAAATATAAATTCGTAATTTTCACAGTAACAGGACATTAAAGAGACACTGGCCATTTGAAAAATAGTGCGCCCTCAAGTTTTTCAAAATCGATATTTTTGCATGGTTGTAAAGCTTTTATATATTACAAAAAGCCCTCACCCGAAATGATTAAGACCAAATCAGCTTCCTTTGGGTACCAGAACGATTTTATAATTTGCCGTCGTCGGTGACGTTAAATTCAGCAGACAACGAAAATGGATTTTAACACAAGAACACGCACTCCGTATGCATGTTTCTCACGCAAGGCACACTGTTTGACCGGTCTATAACCGGTGTGGTTTTAATATCAGGAGTACGATTCAAAAATAGTCTGTAATATACACCATTTGTTGATTTTAAAGTTATGGAAAAAACTTAAAATTGTCCTACAAAAGTACTGGATGTCTTATCCTCAATCAATGTCCCTATCTGTTGTGGGGTATGTTATTTTTATGTGTAAAATATATCTCTGTTCTTCCAATGGCCTAGACATATTTGGGCAAATTGACGAAATTTATATTTCGGAAAATGTGCCAGTGCCGCTTTAAAACGTACTCTGTGACACCCGACTTTGGCAAACTCAGTATATTAACACTAATTATGAATCATAATCTAGCCTCAAGGGGTTAAAATTGGACCAAATCAAGATGGCCGCCAAAATATCATACAAACTTAACTTAATTTAGGCGCCAATCCCCCATAATTCAAGTGGTATAAAATTACTGTCTCT
>JAMKCH010019719.1:0-78474 GCA_023653785.1 Ophioderma brevispina
GGGTAGTAGCGGCATGTGCACTCCTACAGGGTAGAAGCCCAGGGCGCTATTCACATTGACAGTAGGTTCTCGTGCCCTCCTTCAATTAGTCCAGATTGGCTGCAATAGCTGCTGTAGAAATAATAATATTTATTCTAATTACCTTACAAACCTAAAACACAGAGTGTATTACCTTCGACCATCAAGCAAGAAGTGGCAAAATGTTGACTTTTTAATGCAATGTTGACCTTTTATCCTTTTATATACTTCCCCGCCCCATGGCAGCCTCGGGCGAGCAACCCGGGTTGGAGAATGGCAGAGGTAATAAGGGCTTGTGCCCTCTAACAATTTGCCCAGAATTGGCTACAATGGTTATTGTAGAAAGCAAGATATGGCAAGATGTTGACCGTTTTGTCGACACAGACATCCAGACAGACTGCCAATAAGAAATGCAAATGGCGGTCAAAATGCAACTTTTGACTAGATATCGACTAAAGTATGTACTTTACATGAGAGTGGGACCAATTTTAATTTTCAGCCGTTCTTAAGAGAATCGGTAGCTATTATAGTTTATTAGTATTTGCAATATACACCATTTAGACTAACGTAAATTAAACTGTTAACGTAAATGTCAGCAATCTTGAATTCTCTTAGCCGCTATTTTGAGAATATATGTTTTCTTGTAGTAGCGCAACAATAAGTTAAAATTGCATGTGTTATTGCGATAATTTCCTTAAGAATAAACTTAATGTAATCCATCAACGTATTGAACGTTTGTGCCGGCCATTTTGAATTCTTCGATCAGTTGAAATCTTACTTGTCAAATGCAAGATCTATTTGTTTGTAAATTAAAATAGGAAATTTACATGAAATTTGTGTGCAATTTACAACAAAAATATACAATTTTAGCTGATGTTTCGGTAAGAATTGGTATTTTGGCCGCCATTTTGTTTTAAATAAAAATCAGGGTGGCCTAAAACCTCATAGTTTATGCAACAAAAAAACACTAGTGAATATGGAGCAGGACAGAAGTTAAGAACTGAGATGTCCCTATCTTATTATGATTAGACTGATGATGCAGTTGCATCATAATAATAATAATCAAGGTTTATTTTAATCTCAAATCGTGGCCTGTAGGCCAAATGCTAGAGACTTTACAACTTAATAATTACTAGACAGAAACAATGCAACTTGCAGGCAGCAGCTTAAACAGCGCCATATTGCAACATTCAAACACACTACATCTACACGAAACACACACCGGATGGGTAGTGCAAGCTTTCATGGTTCATTGCCCATTTCAAATGGGCCATGGAGAAAGTGGTATTCAGGTTTTAATAAATATCTGTTATACAAATTAAATCCCAAATTGAGTTCCCGAATTAAATCCAGCAAGTGGTCCCACTGAGATTCGATCCGAGGACCCTTTGCTCCAGAGGTAAGCTTGCTAACCGCTAGACCACGCCACTTTCATTATACCTATATTATATTAGTGCTGTATGTTTTAGATATATTTTACTTGTTTTAGCGCTCCAGATTTGGTAAGTATGTGAATAAAGCATAGTTATACAAAGAATTCGTTTTGTGAGCTGTTTTATTTCAAAATTATGTCATCGAATACACTATTCGTCTCATCAAGTAACATTTAACGTTAAAAATCAGCAAATAAAACCAAATTACGATATAGATACGACTATGATATACATACAAAATTCACAAAGAAATTGTGTGATGAAAGAGGTAGTTTTATCCATTAAGGCATTATATCTATACTGGTAAATTGAACAGAACTGCGCCCTACAATACAACTTTGTATCCTCAAGAATGCCAAGGTGTAAATATCGTCATCTTTAATATTTTACTAGCTTATTTCATATAGTGTTGTGCTAAAATTGCTTTAGCTTTGTCACCTAGATGGGTGTTAAGTACGCATATAGATACAGCTCAATGCCATCGCTAACCGTTTTCGGAAACGCATAATACATCAGGCTTAAAATTCGGAACCCTGAAACCAAACATTTCAGGTTCCATACCTAGTCGATATATCAACACGTGTTTTTACCATTATAATGCTGTCTTGCCATACAATGCATATTAATAAAGGTGATACTCTTAAAGCGACTCCCTATGGCACCGACGTTTAATAACGCGAAACATCTATTCAAGTTGCCATCAAAACTCTACCATAGTGAAAAGGTGTGCGCTTCCGGATAAATTGTACAATTTTTTACACACTAAGTTTCTTTTAGGTCCTGGATAATCACATACAAGTGATGGAAACACTTGCCAATGCCCCTGTATGCCCCCAGCTTGGATGTAACTGTTACACAGGGGTCAAATTTAAAATGCTCCAACATGTTGAACAGCACATTTATTTATTTATATTTATTTATTTATTTAATCTTTATTTACATTATTCGGCTAAGAACATCAAAAATTGAATAATAAAAAAAAAAAAGCAATATACAGACATAATCAATAAGAAATCAAAAAATTAAAATTAAAATTGCCTCATTGAGCTAGCCAGAGGAAATCAGGAGCAAGAAACCGCTGTCATCCAAAGTATGTGATTCCTCCGACTCACTGATGCCAGCACAACCCAATTGATAAAATACAAAATATTTTGAATAGCACCAATTTTCATTAAAAAACAAGAAATCAGACCCCAATTTCATTGAACAGAAAACCCAACATGTCCACTACCCATTAACCACAAACCAACAAAAACCTACCATATGCCACACACCAACCCACCTAACTACTTAATAACCCTACACAAACCCACCCTCACAAAAAAGCAGACATGTTGGAAAGCAGGCAGATATGGCAGACTGCAGACAACACTTTCTAAAAAATAATTTTAGAAACTAAAATTAATTATGGATTCCACTCCATGTCATGAATGTTTTTTCAGACGTTTTCGTAAAATTGTCCTTACTGCACATGACCTGTTTCTCATATTACACCAGGATTCCACACAGGTTATAGTTACACTATCCTATGGCTTATAGTTCAGATTTATGGGGTAAAACAACTTGTAAACTGGTTGAAAAAGTCTATGTTGGTGTGTAAACATAGGTCAAAAGGTGCTTTGATTCATGTAATACGTATTGCAAAATTGTTATGTTATTATTTCAAGTATTCAACAAAATAGGTCAAGTCAATAAAATCCGATAGCTACCATCCGTGCCCAGGCATTAACGTAAAAAATGTTGGGTTTTTTTTTAGGAATCGGCATATTAGGTGCAGGCCCGTACGTACGTAACGTAGGTACCGTGAAAGGGGCCAAAATCACCAAAAATCAGAAAAACAAGGTATTAAATGAATTAGGTCCATATTCAGCATAAAAATCTGTTCCGGACGTCCGTACTTGCCTTGAAATCCCCATATTGATAAAATTCATGAAAGCATTATGACAGTGGGCGGTTTGAAAAACCAGCTAAAAAGTGAAGGTCATAACACGTTGTTTTGAGTTATGATTAATTACTGCATTAGTTTAAATGCTAATGTGAACGTTGTTTTGAGTTATGATTAATTACTGCATTAGTTTAAATGCTAATGTGAACACATTACCAAAATCCAAGAGCCAGAATACAATGAAGACATCTACATAGAAAACAATGAAAGTCTGGTGTGATGCTGTAGTCTCAGCCATTTGTCGTATTATATGCTCAAAATACCTCGATTTCCGATATTTTCTCATTTGAAAAACTCACTTTTCCCAGATATTTTCTGATTTACAAATTTGAAATCAAGTCAAATTGTGTTTAAATGTACACCAATGTATTTGTCTCATTATAAGGATTAAAAGGTATAGTTTGATCATATGGCCTTTTCTTAAAATTTATACTGGAATTATATCAAAAATTGCAACTTCTTTGAAAGTTCCAGTTGTGATCTATAGGGAAATGGATTCAAAACATTCACGCGGGGTGCAAATCAGAGGGCGAGTTGAGGTATTTTACGTGTATTTCAATGGAGCGTTTATTTAGTGGTGTGCGCCCTGGAGCAGAAAATACATTTTAATTCTTTCAGAGACAGCTCTGTATACATTTTGAGGTCAAGTTTTGGTGACCCCTATACACCATGGAGACCAAATGCCAATCATTGTAAAATAAGGCATAAACATATTTGACTTGATTTCAAATTTACCCCGCTGTATTAATTTAGAGCCTCTTATTTTACAAAGATCCCCACATTTCCCAGAGGTTGGACCCAAAAAAATATGATTCAGAGCCCTTCAAACTATAGAAAGCATCTTCAAACATTCTTTCCCAAACTTCGAGAATAAGATTCTAATTTAATTCTACCAATTCATTGATAACTAATATCAACCTTGTTTAATGTTTTTCAACGCTTTATGCTGATTCTGAATCCGACGGATGCCACACGAGAAATGTATGTATGTATGTGCGTATGTATGTGTGTGTATGTATGTGTGTAGGTATGTATGTATGTATGTATGTATGTATGTATGTATGTATGTATGTATGTATGTATGTGCGTATGTATGTGTGTGTGCGTGCGTGCGTGCGTGTGTGTGTGTGTGTGTGGTGTGTGTGTGTGTGTGTGTGGTGTGTGTGTGTGTGCGTGCGTGCGTGTGTGTGTGTGTGTGTGTGTGTGGTGTGTGTGTGTGTGTGTGTGGTGTGTGTGTGTGTGTGGTGTGTGTGTGTGTGGTGGTGTGTGTGTGTGTGTATGTCTACGAATGACCCTAAATCATTTTCAAGATGTAAAAATGATTAAGAACAGGCATTGATTTGTCTAAGAGAGCGCTGTTACTATAGTCTGATTTTTTATTCGTGTCAGTTCATGCATATTGTCGAGGGTATGGTTTCACTTGGAGAGGATGTGTTGATATTGAAATTCAAAAAGCTGACGATGTAGTAGAGCGGATGCATTATTAAGCGTAATGTTCCTTTATTGCAGATAAAAGCTCCAAAATTTGGTATAATTGATTTCAAATTAATTTACATTTCATGATCTCTTTTGAGTTAAATCAGTATAAAAATGCAATGTTTGATAGTCATCATAGTTGTCCTGTTTATGTGTAGAAGGTGCAAGAATTGCTCAATTAAATGCACTTAAATGACTTTGCCTGGATGATATATCTGGTGGTTTTGCCACTATTCGTTTAATTCAATCTAACCGACATCACTTTCGCTTGAAGAGGGTGTGGTGATCAATAAGTCACGCTCTCCTATTTGTACGCATACATGCCATACAACGCACTGTTTCTTATGGTCATCAATAGGTTACTGGTTCACATCAATGAACGGATTAAATCTTACGAATGGCAATCGATCTTCAGGTGAAGGCATCATTGCAAGAATGTTGGCCTCAATCCACGACAACCAATAAAAGTGGTGAATTGATTTTCTGGATAAACAGAGCAACCCTCAAACACAAAATAGAATCGTCGAAACTTCTGTAAAGGAACTGACACGAAAAAAAATCAATAATTTGTTTTTAATTACAAACCACTCATTTGAAGTGGTTTAAACTGACTCTAAAAGAGTTCATAGGAAGACAACAGCTACTATCAACCGATTAAAATAAAATCGTAATAAAACGGGTGTGGACTGACATGAAGAACTACTCAGTGACGTAATAAGTGTTTCCCGAAAACATAAAAAAATTGTTCATGTAGTAGAAGTGAAAAAGTTTTCTATATGTAGAAAGACATTTAAATATCGTGATCCAAATTTCTTTCGCGCCATAAGTAATATCTTTGTTCTGATTGTCCCACCTGTCCTTCTCTCTCTCGCTATGCCGAGCGAGATCATCGTCCTCCAACGGTCAACTCGTATAAGTCCAGAAAAGTTACGAGAGAGAAAATGCCATCAAAAGTTTTCCTTATGGTTTTATAATGTCGAAATGATGTTACACGGGTGTTTTCTTGATTTAGGTCCCTTGGTGTGGGTGTATTCCGCCGCATCGTGACATTAAGAGCATGTGCATAAAATACAAATGTCATAAAGGTCTCTTTTTGGGCACTCAAATATCACTCCACATTCTTACCCCAAATATTTCCCAATTGAAATATTTAACAACATACTCCTTCGCGGCCATCTTGGACGCTTACACGGTTAAGTCCGCTTCAGGAAGGTAAATTTTTGTTTCGTTAAAGGGGACATATTGGACATGAAAAATGACAAATGAAAAAGGATCCTTAGAATCACTTTCACGAGTTTGAAAACAATATGTTACATTCTGTAAAAACAGTAAAAACAGAAGCGTCCGGGGGTGGTGTGGCAGTTTGTGGCAATTTTGGAAACAGAAAGAAAAAAAGCATCGGTGTTCACAGATCCCTGACAGAATTTACAGTGTATCTAGCATATATGCGACACCACATTCAAAAAGCATTCAGACCGGGATTCAGGCGTTTGTACTGTAGCTTATAGTAAGATATTAATCCGGCAAGTGAACGATGGATTAGCCGGAATTATTAAAGCACATATCTTGCGTAACTGTCCTTTTCCCTATTCACTGTGAACACAGTGCATTCAATAGGCATGAACGTCATACGTACTACTGTGCTTAATGCATAGAACATGAGAAAACTCAGCGTCGTTGTGAGAAAAGTGCTCAGGGATTTTCTTGGTAGAAGCTCTATTTAGAATATTATTATCCTCAATAACAATGTGAATTTTTTATGATTAGTAGAACACATCAGAAAAATCCGAAACTGGTTAATATACAGGGTGAGTCAAAACAAAAAGTGACACATGATTGGGTCCGCCATTTTGAATATTTGAGTAACATATATTCTTACATGTGTTGGTATGTCTGAAAGCTTAGTTCATTATCTTTAATCTGATGTAAAAAAATCATTCACATCGGTTAGAGGTAGGCGCAGCTATAGTATGTATAAAGGCTAGTTTTCTTGATATCAAACTGGTTTTTGCGCTCGTCACGGATCACATTAAATGAACGGCCGAGTTAACGAAGGAAATCCGTGTCCAGAAGAAAAATTGGTCTATTTATGACTGCAGAATAAAGTGACGCTATTTAAATTCACAAAATGCAGTCAAAACTTACCATCGATGCCAGTTAAAGTTTCTACGTCCTCAATCACTCATTACAATCATTGAAAAATAGAGTAGGAACTTGATACAGTAGCAATTTCCTGAGGAGTTGAATGAATCACACCATATGACGGAACATACATCGAGCAACCTTTGAGGTTTAAAGTATGTCTTTATTTGTAGACCAAACTATGCCACATCTTGAAAAAAGTGTTACAAATAACACCTTACCTATCACGGGCTTTTTACACTTAAGAATCACTTTATTTGACATAAAAAACAGTGACATTACCTTATCATCATTTTGGGAGTCCACTTTGCCTAGTTGGCCGCAGTGCATTCAAATGGGAATACGTGGACCGGGATGAAAGTTGACTACTTGATTCAAAGACTGTAACTCGGCCTATACTTAACCGATTTGAATTATATTTGCAGCAAATAAAAGATAATGAAACAGCCTTTCCGATGATACCACATATGTCATATTAATTATTTAAAAAAATTCAAAATGGCTGACACAATCTGGGTCAATTGTTTTTTACTCACCCTGTATAAAGGGTGTTTTTAGTAGGGTATAATGCTACCTCTATGGCAAAATCACCATTGATTGCTGGCAGATCAAGAGGGCGTCATTACAAACGGTTAGACCTATACTACGTGAATCAAAAAAAATTGTTGCAAGATTAAAGATGACCTTGACTTCATCATGACTAGATACATTATTTGTTGTTGTTTAAAAACACTCCACTCTACTTCAAATGTTGAAAAAAATAAATCGATAATAAGTAAGACCATATATATCAAATTTGTAAGCACACCCATTTTTCGCATTCCTATGGGATTTACCTATTGCCAACACATTAAACTTTGTTTGTCAAAGGTAATAATATCAAGATCATGAGGCCTTTGTCACCTAAGCTACATTTTCTGATGATTTCAACTACAGATTTAATCACTTTAGTTATATCACTGGGCCCATATGACAATTCACACACCAATTAACCTGTTTTCAGAGCAAGAAACAAGACCTTCCCATTGTTTAGGATATTACAAAGAGTTAATCCCCTTTAATTGGCTAACTTGTATCCCTATAACCTGGATTACAGTAGTAGAGTTGAAACCCTTTTCATTTACACCTCAGGATAATTGGGTGATTTTGCGTGAACATTAAATTCTTTATGAACACAATGAAGGAGCATTAATGGCTATTCATAGGATCAATTAAACAAAATAGCATGGTCACCATTACCCCATTACTTTCATAATGCGATGCCCCGTAAAGTACCTTGGACGTATTCTTGCTTAACTTGTAAATCCATTGGAATGAACATATTCTAAGTCAAATATGCTTCCAGGAGCATATTTTGCCATATGCACCTGGACATTGCGTTATTCAAATATGCTCCTTGAGCATATTTGACTTAGAATCTTTTTCAGATTATTTAATGCCCAGACCATATGGCTCCAGGACCAGCGGCTCCAGGACCATAAGCTCCAGGAGCCTATGGTCCTGGAGCAGCGGTCCGGGAAAGCATAATTGCGGGCCAAAATCTCTTAGAAGCGTTTGTCATGAACAGTGGCGCCATTTTGAAATGGCAGTGCACTTCAAGCAATAATGGCACATTTTTTGAAGAGCTCCCCCAATTTTCAATTTGATATTTTGCAAGTTACCTTGGGTATTGTCTAGGAAAACTATACCTGCGATCGGCAAATGCTAAAAAATGCGTATTTATCACAAGAAGTAACCGATTTTTAATTACAATTGGGATCCCAGATTGGAGCTTAACGGCAGAGCTGAAATGCACTTGATCCGTCCATGATGAAATAGTGCCACCTCGAAATAACCTCTAACTGACTTGCCTGAACATTAAACACTACGGATGAGCGTAACCGTAACATTGCGGTATTTCCCGGCTATTCACATTGAAAGGCCGTTTCCACAGCCGTTGATTATTATTGGGGATCCCCGATATAGTCAGGCTACAGATCATTGATAAGTAATGTCAGCACCTTTTTTATGAATATAATAATGTTTTTTCACGGTTTCTAGCCAGTTTTTTTTATGCTGAATTCCTGAATCCGATGGATGCCAGACGTAGCAACCTTGATCATTTTTGTAGAAACGCAAAAATCAAAATGGCCACCAAAACACACAACTATTCATCTCTTGTTCACCAAAAGTTCAATTTTCAGCCTGTCTCGTTTAAAACATTCATTGTTACCAATTAACATATGATTCTGTAACCACGTAACCATGACTTCAATATGGCCGCCATATAATAAGTGTCTGATCGTATCTACTTTTGACTGCAGTTTGGTATTTGGTGTCTAATTCTGTGTTTTGGCAGTCCAGAAATTAATTAAAACGATAAGAAATAGTTTAAAAAACTATTATAAATTCTCATTATGGATCCAAGATGTACTCCTATGCTATAATTGATAGCTGTGTCTAAAGACCTAGTACTGCATGTTTGTGTATATCCCGGCAAGTCACAGATCAATTACACATCATTAGGTAATCAGCGGATCGATACATGTAAGATGCGATCCAAGATAGGATCCAATATGGCGGAAAATGGCCCTTACTTAGCGGCGATAAATTCGATCACTAATAGTCAGAGTTATGTCTTTTGGTTGATAGGATTTTTGGGCAGCCCTTGGCATCCATATTGGGCATTTGATAATAACGACCTCCATGACACTAAGATAGATTATCAACTGTCCAAATATCCCAGTAAGGCTAACTAAAACCACAAAATAATTCCGTTAGCCTACACGTAATGAATTACTGACCTTTTCTGATTGACATTTGGTACCATATTGAACGCCTATCTAGGAAGCATCTTGCAGATATCAATCATTTGATTATTTATGATATTAATTGGGGGGGGCTTCTGGAATGAATATAGTGATTACACAAACATGGCACCCGTGGCTATATTATATGAATTTTCCATTTTGGAGCCATTTGAATGGTTTATTTGTTCGATTTATTTTTAAATTTGTGAAGCTGTTCATAATGGGTTCTATTAATATGTTTATTGCTAGCTCGGTATTATACCAAGTTACCAATCTACGGTCAAAAGTAGATAGATTTGAGATACCTTGCTGTATTGGCGCCATATTGAATCTCTTAATTTTGGGTGGTTAAGAATCATGTTTTATTGGTCACATGGGTTGGTTTGACATGGACAGGCAAACAAATTACAACTTTGGTATTAAACATATGAGTTTTTAGTGTATTGGGTGGCATTTTGAATTTTTGCGTGTTCTTCGAAAATCTCCAGGGGTTTTCGTCTGGCTCCATCGATTCAGATGCAGTAGGAAACTGTGTCTAAAACCGTTGAAAACAATTTATATATTGTATTAACAAGGTCCATGCCCGTTCCTGGACCTAATAATAATTATTCTTAGTCAAAATTCCGTCGTTTGTTTCCTAACATTTTCGGAGCTTAACATTCACAATTTTAGTTTACTAGCCATATACCAATGCAACCGTGTTAAAATCTCAATTTTTGAAAAATGGGGGCGCTCTCAAAAAATTTGCTAATTTGCTTTAATGTGCAACTTTTCAGGGCAAACACATACCCAATCTTAGTCAGAGGGACACCACCTTCAGTGAAAGGGGGGAAATTAAATCACAGGTGGGTCAACAAACTCGAATTAGTGAGCCCTGTTTTTTGCTGCATCAATTTCTATCTGCCTAAACGTTTAAAACTTTTTTTCAACATGGACTGTTGTGCATCTTGCCTGGTCCTTTCTAGCGAGTAACTTGTTTGCCGCTGTTTTCTATATGCACCCATGGGCATCTGATAGAGCTGAGGTAAAGTCCCGAAATCTAAGTTCGAAAATCATTTAGTTTATTTTCCACTGGACTCGTTCGAATTTAATCTTTTAAAATTAAACTGTCTGTAGTTAGCGTTCGTATAAACTTAATGCAGAGGTTACATTTAAACATGATTCTAAATACCCACTGTTCTAAATATTACAACTCATGTAGCTTATTGTCTGAGATCCAATGTATTTACATGTGTAAAAGGCCAACGATTAACAATTAAAGACAAGCAGATGTTTAAAATGTTGTTATAAATTTTAACACTTGGCGCTCACATCACTTTAAGGTTCAACGAGAGATTTCGGATAACAGGTTCCCTAAAAAATGTGAAAATTCTCTGGTTTTTGGGCACTGATTAAGCTTTCTATCAAAAATATCCCCATCGAACGGATTAAGCTGATAATTATTTCTTTGGTACAAAAATTTGTAAACTTTCCTTAGGAGCAAATAGGAAATTCAGCTTATGTTTTATGTTTGAAATATAAGCATATAAAATCATCTTTTTGTTTTCACTTTTAAACATTTCTCTAGCCAATAAAAGGTAAGGATCTATTTTGTGTGTAATCTTATGTAACCACTTTTATATGACAGAAATTGGATTGCCTCAAAAGCTTTGGTGTTGGCACCTTTAACATTTTGGACACATTTATAAGGCCAGTGTTCAACTCTAGAACACTGGTGGCTGTGTTTAATGATACACTAAATGTAGTGGTATAAAGACTGATCGGTTTATTTGTACACGTTTTGCCAAAAGCAGCTAATTGTTTTCAACCCGCATTACGAGCGTTTGGATTAAATGGGACCCTTTTACAGCTGGAAACCTACTCATAAGACAATGTCCTTACTGTTGCTTATCATCTTGCCCATCCCAGCACCGAAGATCGGCATTGGCTATTGAAGCAAAAACTGTCATATGTTCTTGAACGATGGACTCTTTTCTTGATCAATTTAACGATACTTAAGGAATGAACTGAGAAACTTAAATGTTACATCTACGGATGTTTCTCTGCCTTCCTCTCTAAATTAAAAAAAAAAGTCTATTAAGCTATTACACGCCAAGCAAGAATCTCATTCACAAAAATGACCTGGCGGGAAAGGTTGAATGTTGGGGATATTTTAATCCTAGACCCTAAATATTTAATTCTAGGCCTAATATTTAATTATAAACAAAGGTTCAGTAATTATCCAAAAGGTTGCATATATTATCAATGAGTCAAGAAGATGAGGCTTCCAATCACCTCGTTAATACATCTTTAGTAATAGGGTGAAGAATCACTGCCTAGTTATTATCTTTTACATGCCGTCCTAACTGGCAGCAGAGTTTGTGCGTAAAAAAAGGGTTAGAGCCATGTTGATGACTTATTGGCGTTGTAGTACACAAGGAAGTTTTTGGGAGCTAGAAAGAATAATAAGAAAAATTGTCGACATCCTGGATGAACTGGCTACAAGACGACTTCACCAACGACCAAGCTATGGATGAGACCTTGCACACCAGTTTTGAAAACTCTATTTTTAACCTGTGAAGATCAAACTTTTCCGTGACCTTCCAACAGTCCTTTTCGGGACATGCCTGAGATTGATATTACCATCGAAGGAGTTGCGAGAAAGGACTCGGCCGGATAGGAATGAAGGACGCCCCCCCCCCTCTATGTTTTTCATGAGAACGGATGAACTGGAAAATTTTGCATAATAAAGGCGACATGTCTCAAATAGTTTACCTTTTGCTGGTTTTCAAAAAATCCACTTTATACATAAATCCCCCCCAAAAAAAGTCGGTTTTATGAAAATTTTAATAAAGGCTTCAATGGTTAATTAAATTTTCACATATTTTGAAGCCTTGTCCACCCCAAGAACCACAATGGCGCGTTGGGCAAGGATTGCGCTATATTATTTAGAAGGAAACATATATAGGGCTAGAAAAAATAGCTAAAATAATCTAGGTGGAACTGGAAAAACTTGCAATAGAATTTCTTTCACCACATTGCATTTCTATATAGTCCCCCGAAGCCATACTAAAAGTGCCGAAAATCCAACTGGTGGAAATATGAACTAAGTTGCATAATCCAAATGGCCGCCAATCCTAATATTTTTTACAAGGATTTTGTTGTATTATCTTATCTAAACTAATATTTTTGGCACTCTAAAATGCCTACATTTGTTATATTTATGAATATATTCATATTGTATTCTTATCATACACGATCATGCTTGCGAATGGTACTAATTTGCATAAATCCAAAATGGCCGCCATTCTAAGACTTTTACACTGTGTTATTATTGCTTATATTTTGGCCATCGAAATGATAAATTTATTAACATTCTGATTTATTATATTTTATTTGTCTTAAAGAGGCACCATACATGCATGGTGCATAAAAAACCTACTTGCATAAATCTAAAATGGGGCCAACTTTGGAGCAAACATGTCAAACTTTGAATCAATCTTATTGCACTTGACACTAAAACACATTTAGAATTTGCTGTCACTATCGCTATCATGGGTAGTAATTCCTACCGCATCCCACTCCGTCTTACACTCACAGACCCCCCCACACCAAACATCCCTCAAATACATCCCCACCACCCCCTACCCACACACCCCTCTCTTCGGACATGCAAACTCTAATCTTTAATGAAATATTATTACGCCATGATAAATTGTCATAAATAACATGGACTATTGAAAATGTTAGCTTGGTCTTGTGGCGATCAAATACCAATCAACGTGTTCTCCAACTTCACTACAAAGCACATTATGCAAAAATGTTAAAAAATTGGGGAAAAAAAACTATGTGATTTACAGAGGAACCAGGTTTTCGATCAAAAAAAATTTGGATTCTCGATTAAAACACGTTGATTCTCACTGAAAACTTGGTTTTGGTTATCGTTTAAAAAAAAATTATTCAATCAATTAAACCAGGATTTTCAATGGAAAAAACTGGGTTTGCAGGAGCTAAGAATGACAGAATGGTAATATTCTGCAGGCATTGCCAAGACCCACTAATAAGACCCCGTACACCCCGTACGCAATTCGTTGAATAAGAGGTGATGTGTATTGTTTACATATACCAAGCCTTAATCATATTTCACGTAGGCACACTGGTTTCAATCTTTGTTAGTTTTTGCTAGTGTGGACGCAATTGTATCTTAATTAAGGGTAGGTGTGTACGCACGCTTATAACTAATTACGATTAACTAATCTTGTCGGAATACAGCAATTATTGAGTGGTTACGGGGTCTAAGTCTCATTAATCATTCACAATGACATCAAATCTTGCTGGGAATGTACAATGTGACTCCATATGGTGCGATTTGTATTCAGCAAGTTGCATGCCAAGGCAACAGTTGGTGCGCGTGAAGTGTCAAGATGAGGTCCTTATGACGCCAAGGTACTCTGGTGTTGGATCGTGTGTGACGTGTTTTCTCCATCTAAGTGATGTTATTCTCTTTTTGCGCATTGGTTTGAAAGTGAAAAACAGAGCCGACAGTCTCGGGTGTGCAGAGTTTCTAGTGCCATTGGTGGAAGAATTGATTACAGTGATGAGTACTATGCAAATACGCTTTCTAAGGTCTCAAAGTAAATCGTCTGAGTAGGAGAGTACTGCGAAGAAGTAGAATCCCTTACGGCATCTGAGACACATATTGAGAGACTGGGTGCCAGGACAGAAACCTTGTGGGACACCATCGGGAAGTTGGGCTTTATACTGCTAGCCCAGGATGGCCACCCCATACCCCAGGACAAAAGATTCGGGATGAGCAATAATGAACTGACAAGCTTTACATCAGGGAAGATTTTGAGTAGGGTAGAGATTAGAGACCTAGATGCAGGATGTATATAGGCAGCAATTAGATCTATAAAGGCGATGCCCCAAACTTATACTTCTTCTGGAAGGCTTGATATCAATGACATGTCTTGCTATCTGATCAGTTGGTGATTTTCTCTTCGAAAGGCCAATTCGGGTGAGGCGGGGGGTAAGCTTATACACGGAGTAGCGCGAGAGGGTTTATCCTCTTGGCTCGTTTGTGTTTCTTGGGCCTTCAGGATTGCCAATTGACTATGAAGTATTCATCTAGAGGGAATTGCTGATGATCCCATAAAAGTAAAGAGAAAGAGATGGAGCCATCTGCCACAGCTTTTCAGGTGCCATATTTCTTCAAATCTGTATGGATGTTGTATTGCCTGGAGCTTTCCCATTCTTGAGAACTTTGCTGCCCTTGGGAACTCTGTCCGTATAGACAGGTGCTACCCTGTGCCAGCGGTTATGACCAATTACATTTCAGAACATTTTGTCTGGAAAGTCACTGCATTGTGGTTGATTTCTCTACGGCCTTCTATTAACGTTGAGGCAGGCCCCAGCGGGGGTTCAAACTTGCAACCCTGATTATTACAATCCAAGACTTGACCATTGCCATCACACGACCTGTCAAGGTTTTTGCCAGTTCCCTGGTGACAGTACTGAGACGAGCAATTTGCAAGACCGTCCCTTTTAACTGGAACTACGACCGGTGAACTTGTTGACGTGTTCCAGGCCTTGCCAGCTTGAGTTGGGTAGTTGATATTGGTATCCCCCCCCTCCAATCTGGTCGTCCTCTTTTTGGCAAAGCAAATCCAGTAGCTAGTGCCGTTTTTTCTATCTCTCAGTATTGGCATTTGGTATTACACATCAATTTATATCTCCCCACATTCCTTGTCTCAACATTGGGTAGAGGGCTTATCCTCTTGGAATGGCATGTTTAGCTGCTTGTGAGCAAGCATAGAGGAGAAGTCAGAATATGCGTTGTTGATGGCAGGGCCGTGCGCTAGACAGTTTTGCAGGGGGGGTGTCAACTTAAAAATTCTTGCTGCAGTTAAGAATCAATTTAAAGCGTAGTGAGCGTTAGTCTTTGTCAAAGACTCGTTTTAAACCTATGCAACTAGCGACTAGCGGTGCCCACTTTCCTAAGTATAGATGCCCTGAGACATTTTCTTGTTGATCTTCGAACCAATCTGCACACCACAAGTGCCTACACAAAGCGCAAAAGTGTGTAAAAGTCTTAAACGGATGGGGTCCACCGGCCGGTTTGAGCCTGCCGGAGCCCCCGGTAGCCTGGATTTGGGCTTTCATAACCTTCAAGATGGCCACTTTTTGAGGGGTAAATAGTATTCAATTCAAGAAAGAATGGTTTTCCAAAATTGCTCACTGAGACTGGCAATGCCCAAAGGGAGTATCACATATCGAGCGTTAATGTCTTTAATGAGTGGGATATGTAGGCGCATAATCCCTGCCGGCGGTCCAGGGGGCGAAGCCCCCGGAAGGCTCCTCGCATTGAGCTTTCAGAACCTTCACGATGCACCATTATTTTGAGTTGTAATTAATTCAATTCAAGAAAAGACAAGTTTCTAACTTTGCTCACTGAGACGGGCAGTATACGTGTCACTGCTGAAGGCTCACACTACATATACGAGCGCCAAATGTTGTTTTAAAACGGGTGGGGTGCAAGATCAGAGTCCCTGCCGGGGTCCAGGGTCTGAGCCCCAGATCTCTTGGTTTTGTATTAAAGGGTATTTTTGAAGTTAAGTATGGTAATTAATTCAAAAGAATGGCACTTAACAACCCACCGTACGGCCAGAAGACCTTTAAGTTTATGCATGATCTGGGAGTTAGTGAGCGAATCCATGTCATTTTTTCTGCCCCCTTCAGCTTCCCGACCGAACCCCATGGTAACAAACTATAGGGAGTGACCCATGGCCTCCCCTCGCGGTTGCCCATGCCCTGGCCAACTTTATTTACACCCTTTTTATCACAAGTACTGATTTGGCACATTCACAATCATGATACCTTGGAATGCACTTGAAACAAAAACTAGTTGGCTTGAGGGAAGCATTTCAATATTTTGATAATTTTGGATTTAATGCTAAGTCTGGAGTGCAATCTTATGCGTTCCGATGCGGTTCTCTTTTGTTTTCTTTCTTTCTTCCCCTTCTTTTCTCTTTCTTTCTACTCTCCCTTCTCTCCTCTTTTCTCTCTCTCTTCCTTCTTCTTTTTCTCTCTCTTTTTTCCTCTTTCTTTCTGCTCTTTTGAGGATCGCTGGGGTGTTCCACCCCCACACCCCCTCCATGGCGACGGGCCTGGTTGTGTTAGGAAGACTGAGAGTCGGGTCTCGCAGCTTGGATGAGAGTTTGCACTACTGAGTTGTTTTGCAACTTGCCACTTGGTTCATGGCTTTTCCTGAACGTTCGAGATCTCTGGTTTGTAGAGCTGGAATTGTGTCTTGATGTCACTGATAACCCAGATAGGACAGTGGCCTGATTCTGGGGAATCTAGGGAGATCTTTTCTGGAGCAGCGGGATCAGATTTCAAGGGTGACTTTGACAGGCGGGAAGGTAAATGCCCAATGATGCTCGACTAAAAGTAGGTAACAACCTTACGATCAAACAGCAGTTGGACGGTACCCGATTCACCTTGTTGCAATTTTAATTTTCATCCACATCAACATCCCCTCAGTCAATGCCAATACCTTCAGACAAGTACTAAAGGTGACACGATTGGTTGAATTGAATCTACATTAAAAACTGTAGAATTGATAGCCACTTTGGTTTTTAGGCGGAGCGGTAAGTATTACCCACGGTGTAGTCTGTCACAGACTGCAAAAGATATTAATCTAAATTGGTACTGCGTGAGAAACTAAACATTATCGCTCGCCCCATACGGGAATGTGGTTTAACTGGAAAATAACCTCAAATATCTCCAAAAAATGAAGGGTTCTATGGATATTTTTGCATCAGAGGTCAGAAAGAAAAGAATTTTCTTCTACTACGAGGCATCACCTCAAATGAGTTGAACTATAGAACCTTTTAAGACGACTGAACATTTCTATCGGTAGTTTTTAAACGCAATCTCTGTGGGCTCTGATGAGCACAAAACATTTTCCCACGGTGCTACGTACGAGGCTAGATGAATTAAATATGCACACTCGTACTTCCGCACCGCAGGCGGTATTGTTTTATACAAGTAAGGAATAACATGTGAAGTATAAGACACTTATTAAATGTAAGAGTTTAACAAATTATGTACTGCACCAGAGCACTATAGGAGAAGAAATAACAGCAAAATACTGGAGACGGGAACACGACGATCACCACGACCAAGCGATGGAGAGACCTTTGCAAACCATTTTGACTCTATTTTACTGTAGATCAAACTTTTCCTACCTTCCAACATGCCCTTTTCGGGACAATGCCTGAGATTGAGATTACATCTAGGAGTTGAGAAAGGGACATTCGCGCGGATAGGAAGAAGGACGTCCCTCATAGTTGCATGAGAACGGATGAACTTGAAAAGTTGCATCCGTAAGCGACATGCTCAAAGTTACCTTTTGCTTGGTTTTCAAAAATCCCCTTTACATAAATTCCCCAAAAGTCGGTTTTATGTTAAATTATAATACCGCTGCCTTCAATGGGTAATTAAATTTTCCATATTTGGCAGTCCTTCCATCCACCCCAAGAGCCACAATGCCGCGTTGCACGGATGTGCGCCTATAGTTATTTTAGAAAATATATAGGCTGAAGAAAAATAGCTTAATTCTGTGAAGCGGGAAAAACTTGCAATAGAATTTCGTTTTTGTTTGCACCACAGTTGCATTCTCTATAGTCCCCAGACTGCCATACTAAAGTAAAGTCCAGAAAAATCCAACTGGTTGCAATATGACATAATTTTGCATAAATCCAGAAATGCGCCAATCCAAATTTTTACAAGGATTTTGTTTGTATTAACTTATCTAAAATCTCTTTTGTGGGGGGGCACCTAAAATATCCTACATTTTGTTTATATTTATGAATATATTATATTGTATGTCTTCTCAGACACTATCATGGTGCTTGGCAGAAGTATACTTAATTTCATAAATCCAAATGCCGCCAATTCTAGAGACTTTTACACGGTGTTTATTGCTTATATTTTTGGCATCTGAAAATGCCTAATTGTATATACATTAATGACTTTATTATCTTGTATTTGGTCTTAAATAGGCCCCATACTGCCGTACACGAAACCTACTTTGCATAAATCTAAAATGCTGCCAATTTTTGAGCAAAATGTCTAACTTTGAATCACCTTCTAATTATTGCCCTTGACCTAAAACACATTAGATTTGCTTTTCATCACATCGTATCACTGGTTAATTTAATTCCTACAGCCTCCCCCACCTCCGCTTACACTCCACACAACCCCCACACACTACAACACCCCTCAAATACATCCCACACCCCCTACCCCCAACCCCATTAATCATCGGACATGCAAACTCCTAATCTATAATTGCATTACTTATTACCAACCGCCATGATAAAATTTTGTCAATAATATAACAGGACTATGGGAAATGTTATCCTGGTCCCTTGGGCATCAATACCAAATCAAGTTGTTCTCCCACTTCACTCATCCATTTCATGCAAAAATGTAAAAAATTGGGGAAAAAATATTTTACTTTTACCGAGAACAAACATCCATGTTTTCGATCAAAAAATTTGGATTCGCGATTAAAAACGTTTGATCTCACGAAAACTTGGTTTAGGTCGTTTAAAAAAAAATTATCAATCAAATAAAAACCAGGATTTCAATTGAAAAATTGTTTGCCAGGAGTTAAGCAATACAGATTGGAATATATTCTGCAGGCATTGCCAAGAAGGCAACCACTAATAAGAACCCCGTACACCCCGGACCACCTTCGTTGAATTAAGAGTGATGTTATTGGTTCATATACCAAGCTTATTCCATATTTCCCAGTAGCACACTTGTTTCCATCTTTTTTAGTTTTCGGCTAGTGTGGACCAATTGTATCGTTATTAAAGTGTATGATGTACGACGCACGCTTTAATTAACTAATTAGAGATTACCTAATCTTCGTCGGAATCAGCAATGTGTGGCAGTGTGTACGGGTTCTAGTCTATTACACCAAATCATTCACAGATGACATCAATCTTGTGTGAAGGTACAATGTGGCTCCATCTAGGTGCGATTTTCAGCAGTTAAGCATGCCCAGCCAACAGTTAGTGCGCGGGAAGTGTCACAAATATCGGTCCTTAGACGCCAAGGTACTGTGGGTGTGTCGTGTGACATTTTTCCTCATCTAAAGTGTGTGTATTGGTCTCTTTTAGCGCAGTGGGTTGCAAAGTGGAAAACAGATCCGACAGTTGTGTTTGCATAGTTTCTAGTGTCATTGTGAAAGAATTGACTTAACAGGATTAGTAAATAGGCAATCCTGCTTCTAATCTCACAGGTACCATATCGTCTGCGTAGGAGTACTGCGAAGAAACTCCTTTCGGCACTCTGAACAAGATATTGAGAGACGGGTCCCTGGACAGAGACCTTGTGGGACACATTGTCCGAAGTTTGGCTTTCTACTGCATAGCCCTTGGATGCGCCCCACACCCAGGCCAAAGATTCTGGGATGAGCATGATGAACTTGACAAGCGTGACATCAGGGAATATTTTGAGTAGCTTAGATAGAGACTATGCCAACTGTATCATAGGCAGCAATTAGTCTATAAGGCTGCCCCAAAATTAACTTCTGCTGGAAGGCTGTCTCGATATCATTGGTAAGTCTTGCTATCTGATCATTTGTTTGATTTTCCTCTTCAAAGCCAATTTTGGTGAGGGGTAGCTTATACACGTGAGTACAGCGAATGGGTTTCTAACTCTTCTGCTCGTTTTTGCCTGGTTTCCTTCTGGGGCTTCAGATTGCAATGACCTATGAGTCTTCCATCTAGCAGAAATTTCTGATGATCCCCATATAAGTAAAGAGTAATAGCTGGAGGCCATCGCACAGCCTTCAGGTTGCCATATTCCTTTCAATTGTATGTATGTTTGGGTCAATTGCCTGGACTTGTCCCATCTTGGAGAACTTTGCTGCCCTTGGGAAACTCTGCAGTATAGACACAGGCGAGCAACACTGTGCCATAGCTTGGTATGACCATTACATTTAGAAACATTTTATTTCTGGAAAGTCACGTCATTGTGGTTGATTTACTCTAGGGACTTCTATTAAAGTGGAGGGGCAATGGGCCCACGGGGTTTCAAACTCCCCTGATCTTACAAGTCCAACAAGACTTGTGACCATTTCATCACACGGGACCTGTGGTTTTGTTGCCACTTTTCCATTGTGGTGACAAGTACTGAGACGATGCCAATTTGAGAGACAGGACACTGTTTAACTGGACGCTACGACCGTTTGACTTGTTGCACGGTGTTCCATGCCTTGCAGCTTGAGTGGTAAATTTGATATTGATATCCCCCCCTCCAATCTGTACGTGCTCTTTTGGCAAAGCAAATCCAGTAGCTAGTGGCCTTGTTTCTATTCTCTCAGTATTGCAGTCGTGTATACCATCAATTTTATCTCGTCACATCCCTTGTCTCAACAGTGGGGGTAGGGATTCTGCCTCTTATGAGATGTTTAATCCTTGGGTTGAAGCAAGCATAGAGGAGAAGTCAGAATATGCGTTTTTGATTTGAGGCCGTCGCTAGACATTTTGTCAGGGGGGTGTCAACTTAACAAATATTGCTGCAGTAAGAATCATTTGAAGCGTAGTGAGCGTTAGTCTGTGTCAAGACTCGGTTGTTTAAAAATACAAAACAAAAATTCAAAAAAAAACACAAAAAAATATAAAAATTGAAAAAAAAAAAAAAAATTTTTAAAAAAAAAAAAAAAAAAAAAAAAAAAAAAAAATAAAAAAAAAAAAACATAAAAAAAAAAAAAAAATAGATATTCAAAGATTAAGAAAAAAAAACAAAATAATTAAAAAAAAAAAAAAAAAAAAATAAAAAGTTTTTTTTTAAAAAAAAAAAAAACAAACAACAAAACCAAAACATAAAAAAAAAAAAAAAAAAACAACCCGCCCCCCCCACCCACCACCCCCCGCGACCCCCTCCCAGCCCCCCCCCTCCGCTCACCCCCACCCCCCCCTCCCCACCCCCCCCCCCCCCCCGTTTTTACTTCCCTCCCCCTCCGGCCCGCCCCCCCCGCCCCGCTCTCCCCACCCCCCCCCCTTCCCCCCCCCCCCACCCCCCCCCCCCCCATATTTTTTACCCCCCCCCCCCCCCCCTTCCCCCCCACGCCCCCCCCCCCCCCTTCCCGCCCCCCCCCCTCCCACCCCCCCCACCCCCCACCCCCCCACCCCCCCACCCCCCCCCCCCCCCACCCTTCCCCACCCCCCCCCCCCTTCCCCCCCCCCCCCCCCCCCCTCCCACCCCCCCCCCCCCCCCCCCCCCCCCCCCCCCCCCACCTCCCCCGCCCCCGTCCCACTCCCCCCCCCCCCCCCCCCCCCCCCCCCCTCCCCCCCCCCCACCCCCCCCCCCCCCCCCCCCCCCCACCCCCTTCACCCACCCACCCTTTCTTACTTCCCCCCCACCCCCCCCCCCCCCCCCCCCCCCCCCCCCCCCCACCCCCACCGCCCCCCCCTTCCCCCCCCCCCCCCCTTCCCCCACACACCCCACCACCTCCCCCACCCCCCCCCCCCCTTAATTTTTTTACCCCCCCCCCCCCCACCCACCCCTCACCCCCCCCGATCCCCCCCACCCCCCCCCCCCACCCGCCCCCCCCCACCCCCCCCCCCTCCCATTCCCCCTCCCCACCCCCACCCCCCCCGGCCCCCCCCCCCCCCGGGCCCCCCATCCTACTTTATGCCCCCCCGCACCGGCCGGTCCGCGCCCCTTCCTTTCCCCCCCCTGCCCACCAACACCACCACCCCCACCCCCCCCAACCAGCCCCCCCCCACACCCTAATTTCCTCGGGCACCCCGGTCTTCACCACCCCCCCCCCCCCCACCCCCCGCACCCCCCACACGTGTTCCGCCCCCCCCGCCCCACCACCCCCCCCGCCCCCCAAACCACCCCACGTACCCCCCCCCCCCACCCCCCAAGGCCCCCAACCCCCCCCCCCCCCATATTTATTTTTTTCCATTTCCCCCCGCCCCCCTCCCCCCCCCCCCCCCCCCCATTCCCCCCCCCACCCCCCACCACCCCCCTTCCTTCACCCCCCCCCCCCCCTCCCCCCCCCCCCCCCTTCCCTCCCCCCCCCCCTCCCTTTGCCCCTCCCCCCCCCTCCCCCCCCCCGATCCCCCCCACCTCCCCCACCCCCCCCCCCCCTTCCATTTTTTTATTTCCCCCCACCCCCCCCCCTATTCCCCTTTTTCCCCCCCCCCCCCCCCCACCACGACCTCCCCGCCCCACCCCCCCCCCACCACCTTCCCCCCTCCCCCCCACCCCCCTTCTCCCCACCTTCCCGCCCCCCCCTTCTTCCCCCCCCCCCCCCCCGCCCCCCCCGTCTTCGCATCCCCCCCCCCCACCCCCCTCATCCCCCCCCTTCCCTCTCCCCCCCCCCCCTTCCCCCCCCCCCCCCCCCCCCCCTCCCCCCCCCCCCCCCCCCTATCCCCCCCCCCCCTCCACCCCCCCCCCCCCCCCCCCCCCCCCCCCCCCCCCCTTCCCCCCCCCCCCCCCCCCCCACCCCCCCCCCCCTTCAACCCCCCCCCCCCCCCCCACCTTTCTCCCCCCCCGCCCCCCCCCCCCCCCCCCCCCCCCCCCCCCCCCCCCCGCCACCCCCCCCCCCACCCCCCCCCCCCTTCCCCCCCGCTCCCCCCCCCCCCCCCCCCCCCCCCCCCCCCCCCCCCACCTTCTTTTCCCCCCCCCTTCCCCCCCCCCCCCCCCCTCCCCCACCCCCCCCTCCCCCCCACCCCCCCCCCCACCCCCCCTTCCCCCCCCCTTCCCCTCCCCCCCACCCCCCCCCCACCGCCACCACCCCCCCCCCCCGCCCCCCCCCCCCCCCCCCCCCCCCCCCCCCCCATTTCCCCCCCCCCCACCCACCCCCTCGCCCCCCCCCCCCCCCCCCCCCCCCTCCCCCCCCCCCCCCACCCCCCCCCCCTTTCCCCGTCCCCCCCCCCCCCCGTTATCCCACCCCCCTCAACCCCATTCCCCCCCCCCCCCCCCCACCTATCCACCCCCCCCCGCCCCCCCCCTCCCCCACCCACCCCCCTTTCCCCCCCCCCCCCGCCCACCCCCCCCCCCCCCCACCCACCCCCTTCCCCCACCCACCTTCCCCCCCCCCCCCCCCCCCCCCCAAAAAAAAAAAAAAAAAAAAAATGAAGGGAAACCAAGGCAACGAGCGGGGCCCACGGGCCGAAGTATAGATGACCCCAAGACATTTTCTTGTTGATCGTCCGAACCAATCTGCACACCACAAGTGCCGTGACACAGAGGCAAATGGAAAAGGGCGGAAACGGAGGTGGTCCACCCAGGGCCGGGGGAGACCCCTCCGGGGGCCAGGGGCGGATTCCCCGGTAGCTGCTGGATTTGGGCTATTCAGAACCTTCAAGAGGCCAACTTTTTGAGGGTACATAGTATCCAATTCAAAGAAAGATGGTTTCCAAATTTGCTTCACTGAGACTGGCATGCCCAAGGAATACACATAGCGAGCGTTACTGTCTTTAATGAGTGGGATATGTGGGAGCAGAAGCCTCCGGGCCAGGGGCGAGGCCCCCGGAAGCTCAATGCATTTGAGCTATTCAAAGAACCTTCAAGGATGACCACTTTTGAGGGTTAAATATTAATCAATTCAAAAAAGACAATTTTCTTTCTAACTTTCGCACGGAGACGCCGTATAAGCTTGTACTGCTTAAAGGCTAACTACTACATATAGCGAGCGCCAATGTTTTTGAACGTGGGGTGCAAGATCATAGTCCCTGCCGGGGTCCAGGTCGGATCCCCAGAAGCTTCTTGGAGTTTTAGGCTATTAAGAGGGTCTTTTTTAAGGGTAAAGTTATGGTAGTAATTCAAATGAAAGAATGGCACTATACAACCGACGGCCAGAAGACTTTTAAGTTTATGCAATGAGGCTGTAGTTAGGTGAGCGCAATCCAGTCAGTTTTTTTTTTTCTGACCACTTCAGCTCCCCGACGACACTGGTAGACCAAACTTAAGAGGGATGACCCATGGCTCCCCTCGCGTTTGCCCATGCCACTGCCAAATTTATTTTGACCCTTTTGATCACAGAGTATTCTGTTGGCACATTAACAATCATGATTACCGGGGATGCACTTGAAAACAAACTATTTGTCTTGAGGGTAAGCAATTTGCAAAATAGTTGTGATTTTTTGGATTTATGCTATCTGATTTCAATCTTAATGCGTGTCCGATGCGGTTGCTCCTTTTTTATCTTTCTTCTTTTCTTTCTTCCCCTTCTTTTCTCTTTCCTCTTTCTTTTCTTGTCTCTTCTCTTTCTTCTCTTTCTCTCATCTCTCTTCTTCTTTTTCTCTCTTTTTTCCTCTTTTTCTTTCTCCTTTTGAGGATCGCCTGGGGGGGTGCCACCCCCCACAACCCCCCCATGGCGACGGGCCTGGTATGGTAGAGACTGAAGAGTCGGTTTGGCAGCTTGGATGAAGTTCACTTGATTGTTTGAACTTGCCACTTGGTCCAGTTGGCTTTCCTGAACTTCGATCTCTTTTTGTAGAGGATGGAAATTGTGATCTGGATGTCACTGATAACCAAGATAGGGCCGTGGCCTGATCTGGGGAATCTAGGGAGGAATCTTTCTGGAACACGGATCATGAGTTCCAGGGTGACTGTTGACAGGTCGGGAAAGGTAAATGCCCAATGAGTGCTCGACTAGAAGTATGTACAACCTTAGATCATAACACGTTGGAGTCATTTAATGTATTTCTTTTCGGTATACGTATGCAAGCAGAATATACTCATTTAAGTGTAAACTATTTGTGTTAATTTTATGGGCTCAACCGCTATCTAGATCGTAGGCTATACAACAAAATGAATGGTAAAATCTGGAATTGGCGGGTGCCATTTTGGATTTATGCAATTAGTCGTAGGTTCCACCAAACCACCCACTTGGCTTTTTTGACGTTTAGTATGTCATTCTGGGGACCTTATAGCAATGCATTGTGTGAAAAAAAATTCTATTTGCCATTTTTTCCAGGTCATATCATAATCTTTTCCCACCTAATATGTGCTGGCGTTCTGTTCTTGGGTTGGAACTACCTCATTTTAGTTTTCTCCTGGGGGGCCGCGAACAGTCATGAATGGCCAAAACAACAAACACCGGTTTTTTACATACCAAACATATGTACCAATATGTTCACTCTATATAGAGAGGCATGCTAATCTACCAATGGCTTGGTTCAGTAGCCTTGGATGGCACATTTAACAACAGCTGACTAGTCACTTCCCCCCCCCCCTTCCCCCCCCTTAATTTTTTTACCCCCCCCCCCCCTGGGATCATAAATCATCTAATACAGTGTATTTGTTCATACCATGGTGAATGAAAGCTAAATTGAACTGCGCCCTGGGAGTGATAAGTGCTCATAGTGGTCGGTAATCCAACTTGCTCATGATATGAATAGAATCGCGGCGGTATTGGCCCATTGTGGTTTTATTGCAGGTCTGCTTGGTGTGAAGATGGTTAATCATCCAAATCTTAGCAGCAGACGCTAATAGGATTTGGGGTATTGTTTTATCAAGGGCTGCCTCATGTAGCCTCTTTGTAGCTTATGAAGGCCAAAATTCTATCTATATAGGCGGCACTTACAAGTTCCATAAGCGAGGGCAGCTATCAACATCTTCCTGTTTCTTCATATAAGGAATAAATGGTCATTGGAATGGAGGCAGCTCTAGCTTTGCTTGTTTGTTTCCAGAGAGAATGCCCCTGAAGTTTCTCAGATTTTTCTAATTTTTTTCTTGATACAAGTGTATTTTGGGATAAAAACAACACCTGCGTACAATGATAAGTTAGTTGTACAAACACCAACTCAAAATTTGATGGTGAATATAACTATTATGATTATAGAGGGCCTCCGTCTCCTCGCCATCCTTATCCGGCGCATGTCTTGCTTACACTAACAACTGATAAAGCTGGCGGTTCAGATGGCTTCCGAACGCCATGCCCTCAAGACACTTCAGCACACACCGAATTAGCACGAACCCTTCAGTTCAACTGTCTCCTGAGTCTTCAAGAACACCACTTAGACCACTTTAACACGACGAAACCTACTCCTAGACTAGACGGCCACGACAAATCTACTGCCCCCGTCCCAATGCTTAGCTGTCCATGCTTGTAACTTCCAATTATTTCCTTGTGAGTGATTTTTTTGGAAGGATTGATCTACAACGTACAAGTAAAAGTTAACGAGGTATTTTCAGTTGTCTCTTTTTCAAATCGTATAAAAATGCTTGTGCGTCGCGTTGATGGAAGACGCAGAGGTCTGAAACAATTTGGGTATAAATGTTCATCAGCAACATATAAAAGGTAAAGGTATTGTTTTTAACGTCTAACACAGAAATTCGTGTTAAGTCGATGAGTTGAGGAGTGTGGAATCCATAATCTTTCAGATTTTTTGTTATCAATACGCGATTTGTCAGGAATTATATTCGTGCAGTCGTCAGGATTTTCTTTCTGTTGTGGCAGCCTTTCTCACCTTTGAGTCAATTGAGTCACCATCCGAGGCTCTCTCCTCGCTTAAATGCAGCCGTAACTCTCGTAACCGTGGCGTGTGCCAAGAAGGGCATTTTTCCCCCAAAGTTGAACTAGCATTCTTCCCCAATATTAACCCTTTTCAACTGCAGTTATTTCGTGACGGCACGGCATCCTCCCAGTACCATCCTCCTTCACTAAAAGCGGGCCGACGTCTCTGCAAAGCACTCAGGGCAGCATAGTCTTCCCCTACACCTGGACTGGAGGTCTCCCAAAGAAGAATGTCTGACATAATCTGGGCCCCCGAGTCGAAAGGAATGCCCACGAACATCCGCCTCCCCTGTGGCAACAATCGCAAAAAAACAACAACAACGTCTTATCATTGAGGGGTCTGTATTCAGACCTTAACAATTCACACAAAGCGTAACGCCTTCCACACAGGGGCCATATGAAGAGCCATCGCAGTTTTGCTCCACAGCTGTGCTACGACTCGCTGCGCGAAGATGAGAACTTGTCCGTTGCGAACCATGTTTACTCTGTCCTTTCATTGTACCAACATCAGTCCCCACCCAGCAACCAACTGCCCTATGCATCGACGTAAGATCTTGGCAACGACAACCAGGTTTGCAGCTAATGCAACAATCAGCGTAAGAGTAGTCCAATCGGCCAAGTGCCCCTGTTTATTGCCATGTTTATTCGAATAATGTGTCCTCGGGCGAGTAAATACATTGAACAATATTGTCTCGGTTTCGCCTCCGCCATTTTAACTGCTTCGACACATTATCCTCGCCACCAATACTGAACCCTTACCCTTAAACTAAATTATAATCATTGCAAAACTTTCTTTGAAGTGGTAGTTGATCTATAGGGAATGTTGGATTAATATCAAAACATTCATAATATTTCACGCGAAGTGCAAATTAGAGAGCGTGATGTGGCCCTGTTTTAACGTGTATTTCGATGGAGCCGTTTATTATCGTGTGCGCCCCTAAAAAGAAAATTGTCCCCGATCTTCTGCGATGATGCGATACCGAGTAATGGTATCACATTAACCAGTGTGTTAAATTTTGAAATGCAAAGCTATAAAGCTTCTTTATGATCATCAATAATAAATTTTTTTGTAACATGGCACTGTCGGTTTAATACTGGTATTAGAAGAGTCGCTTCATAGTTAAAAAGCGAGTGCGAAAAGTAGCCTTGTTTGGAAGAATAGAAATACCTATCAAGAAACTACAATTGTTATTGAAAGGAATCCCATCTGATCATTTTACTCAGTGTATCTAAGAGAAATCTGGGACCACCAATCTTTTAAACTGGCAGCAGTGGGCGATTGCCCAAGGGCGCTCTAGTCTTGCTATAATCAGGGTTGTAAAATCACACGTCAAAATATTTACTTTGAATCTGGCATGATCGTCGTCCTATGGACGAGTGTATACCGTGACGTTGGATCTAGCACCGTCATCGGACAACGACATACCCTCAAGAGCAGAACTAAACCCGACTTGAGTGTCGGTGATTTCCAGATTCTGTGGAATGATATGTACGAATATGTCATAAAATAACACCCGTGGGCAATGATTTCATAATACTGAGGACATTACCCCCGACATCCATAAAAAGGAATATCCAGAGATATTTGCGACTTTGGGAGAGGCCCTGAATTCTGATTCACGAGCAAAAGTCCTCTTGGGGACATGCTAGCCAAGGGGTCGGCGTGCTAATCGATGTTTGTCGAATGAAAGCGCTCGGTTTCTAAGCGATACGAAAAGATTACCAATATGCTGCATGGCTGTATGATTGGGGTTTGATCTGCATACAAACACACACAAATAATAGCCCCTCAAACAAATGCTCCTAAATTCTTATGTAGTAATGGTCAAAGTCCATGACTCTTTTTCTATGGTTGAAGTTAACGGATTCGTACTTCCAGATGACTTCAGCACAGATTAAAGACCAAAAAAGAACTTTAGAAAATTCACAAATCGTGTATTTTTTTACTTCCGTCTTGATACATAAACATACAATTGAGTACTGTTCAATAATGTGCGTATCAAACACACTCGTTAGTGAACTCTTCACATTAACTTTTCATGCATGGCACTTGTCCGATCGTCGGGTCAATTTGAATACTGACCATTCGTGGAAATTCTTTGTCCACTTGTTTTACCATCTACTGCTGCCTTGGAAATACTTTGTCTCTTGGACGACAAGGACGTTCGTCACACATACGAAATGGTAAAACCATTCCTTGTCTCTTGCGGGTGGCATCCAAAGAATGGTAGGGCCTGAAAATTCGCCAGACCTACGTTCCCCAGCCCGCGAGGTTTCTGTGGGACAGCCTTAAGTTCTGCGTATGCTATGTCAAGGCAAGAGATTGAACTGTATGACTTTGAATTGGGTTACTACCCCTCAGAAGCGTGTAGACCTCTCAATACGTCATGTGTATACCGATGTCCAGAGGACATGAAAAGCGTGGGCGATCCCACATTATTGAATATACTCATCTTTTACCTTTACCCGTTGGTCAATGAACTGAAGTAATGATATCAATCTCTGCCCCAAGCGGTTGCGGGGGGGGGGGGGGGCTGTTAGTAGTCTTTAGAGGGAATTCCAAGCTAACACAAATAGCGGGGATTTTGCATCGAACACTTCTGAAAAAAAATGCATGCAGATCTCACGCCGACATGTTGTACTCTTCAAGGAGCTGATGTTTCAGTCAGTTCCAACTATCAAATGTCAAAATACAAAATTCTTGGTTTGTATATATCCCAACAAGTAAACGTTGGCTGTTTCTATAGAGTAGGAGTACAAGCATTTTAAGAGTTAGCGATTAATGTAATGTTGGGCGCACGAAGTTACAAGGGTGAGTAAAAAACTTGACCCGTTGTGTCCGCCATTTTGAGTTTTTAAATAATGTATATATAACCGTGTGTGATATCATCGTAAAGCCGTTTTCCCCTATCCACGGATTCCCATTTGCATGCCTGCGCTATAAAGCAAATGTGATTCCGTTGACAGTGCAGAAAACCGACTGCTTCATCATTCAACGAACTGTAACTCGGTCGAACCTAACCGATGGGAAAGATCTTTGCATCAAATTAAGATACTAACTAAGCCTTTCCAGATATATCACATATGTAGATATAGTTACTTGGAAATTCAAAATGGCGGACACAATCAGGGTCAAGTCTTTTGACCACCCTGTAGATATACTTTGTAAATTGAAGGTAGTTGAAAAAGAAATTAGAGGTGAAATTTAATACTATGAGTACAACAAAAACAAAACAAACTCCCCTACCTAAAAGCCCATTAACACGTTCAAATTTTTTTGATCGACTCGTTGTCAAACTTTTCCCGATGGTTCGGTCTTAATCAAAAGCAATATTTGCAAAATACACGGTCCAACGTCTGTCAATGTCTTTCCAAAATGTCAGTGATGTCCAGGGGGTTAACTCGGGGTAGACCAACGATGGCTAGGGATATGCCACAAATATGTATAGTGGAGCTACAAATAACATAGTAACATAGTCACTCTGCAATTTGAAGTTAAGCATAGGCTACGTACAGCTGACCAACATAATATGAATGTGCTCCTTCACACCACATACAGAAACCACACCTATATTACTAAGAAACTTGATGATAAAGCATATTACTTGTAACCACTTGTTCCAATTTCCATTTCCATCTTCTACAAACATCCATCCTTATTTTTGTTATATAGTCTGGTGGATACATCCCCAAGATATTTCAGAGCTTCTTAATGGTCACCTATTTTTGGCTGATTTGGTTTTTGGGAACAGCCATGCATATTAGCCAAGATTCACAGTGAGCAAGCATGCACAGAATGTAATGGTTTTCCAAAAAAAAGAGACTGTCCCTTCTTTCTTGGTAGTGTAAAATTGTGATGTGGCCAGCATGGTGTACCTGGGAAAGCAATTAACCACCTAGAAGTTGGCCTAAAATAGACAATCCGTTTCCCTTTCCTTTCACTCCACCAAAGTTCTTGGGTCCCATAATGACCGTGTTCGAAAGTCCAATAACAACCGGTCAAAAAAATCGAATGGGTAACTAAATTTGAAATAGTCGACATGCACCATCCAAGCCGCTCGCTCGAAACGACCGTGTACATGGGTAGATCTTAAAAGATGTACTTTTACATGTTCCATACCCCCTTAATATCTAATGGTACGGTCCTTTAAGCTATCGTACTCCGATAAGATCCTCTTTTGAAAAAAATCAGCTGTCTTGATTCTTTTTCAAACCCTTGGGTACTTGATCAAGCACGCATGCAACAACTGCGTAGCACTTCTTCCCTGGCGACTAAAGAGGGCTTACTTGGTTTAGATCGAAAGTGAACTACGCACCCATGAGATGGCTAAATTGTTTCTCATTAGTGTTATGTGTTGTACTGTACTAGAGAGAAGCAGAATAGCATCGGGGCCTTATTTAAAGGAGTTCGTTTACCCTCCCACTACAGAAAAGGTTTGACACCTCAGGTAGTTAGTATGGACCCTCTACATCAATGCTCGCTAGGTAGTACTCTAAATTGTGGTAAAATCACGTGTTCATAGGGGGCCATTTAAGTTTACACAAGGGGTCAAACTTTTAAAATTCCCCATATGTTTAAATGTATGCTATTGCCATCTAACATAAGGAGATCCAAAAGAAGTTTGTACCACCTATGACCATTTGTTTTTGGAGTTTAAGAGTAAAGATGGCTAAATGGTAAAAAGGAATCTCGATTTGTACAGGGTTCAAACTAAAAGTAATCCTGATTATATTTTAAATACTGCAGTTAAGTGCCTGAAGTAAAGACTCCTAAAAGGTATAGATGTAAAAACACACTTAGGTTAAATGCTTACTTACGAGGATACGGGTCAATAAGGTCAAAAACGCATTGGTAGTGTTGACCTGTGAACCTATTTGTCCCATAAAATGGTAAACTTAATGATTGCAGACGGTACAACCATTCCGTATTTTTGACTCATTAAGCTAGATTAACAATTCTAATCATTTCAACAAAATTGGGAGCACTTTCCGATTTGACCCCTGTACATAGAAAATTGACCTTTTTACCATTTTTAGCCCCTTTTTTTTTACCTATCACTCTGCCAACCATTGGTCTAGATGGTACAACCTATCCTTTTTGGAACCTAGGACTAGACGGGACAAATGGCATATTATTTCAACATGATTGTAACATTTAAAAGTTTTGACCCCTGTGTAACATTAATGGTCCCCCAATTGACAAAGTGACACCACAATTTGATAGTATACCTACCTAGCGTTGATATAGAGGGTCCATACTTAACTCACCAAAGGTGTCAAACATTTCTGTAGTGAGGGTAAACGAAGATGTTTGACCTGGTGTCCTGCTCCTCCACTATACCTTATTCAGGCGACAGCCTGTCTGGCCTTGTTAGCGGATGATTAATATTCAATATTATATACCTCATATAACGGTCACACTGATTTCAGCATTATGAAGTTTTATTTCTTCTACCTATCAATGCACGACAAGAAGGCTATGTAAGATCGTTATAACAGCCTTTGCCGGCCAATATTTGCAACAAAAAAAACACTATATCACGCGGGTCACTTGATTGTTCCATTTCTTCCGTCAATTTGACCATTCTCTAGTTGTACACTACTACTGCTTTACTTGTGGTTGGGGTAGATCTATTCTGCAGAATCCATTTTGGTTCCTTCAAAATGGGTCGATTGTGGAGTTAATACGGTTGAGAAAAAAGGAGTTTTGAGACTTTGCGGCAATATCGGAAATGAACTGATAGCCATCTCTGTTTTCCAGGCGGCGGAGCTCGCCTTTCTTTGGAGACGAATATCCATGAATGGAAATGTCTTTTTGATTAACTACCATTAGAGTTTTGTTGCAGAACTCAATAAGTTCCTCCTGAAAAAGCCGTGATTCCATGTGAAACCGGGGTGAAAGTAATCATTGTCCTGCAGTTATCATAGTCCCCGCTCCTAGAGACGACACGGAATAAACCGTGAACTATTTGCGTGAAGCATGTCAACTGTCGTTACCTCTCTTGTTCCCACTTGTTTCCCGGACTTTGACCCGGAGGACCTATATCTCCTGCGCCCACACCGGTGTAAAGTAACCCGTGTCCGCCGACTCATAGTCCGGGACAATGTGAAAGTATGGCAATCGAGTTCATTGACTCTTACGCAACTTATTCCAGCTTTATTCCGTTATCGTCTATGGAGCCCCGGACTATGGCTCCACCGTACTAATATCCTGCTTTCCACCGGGATGTTTTTCAGTCCAGGTGTTTTGAACTACTGAGAGTTTTGATACTGTTTGGAGCTCGTCTTAGTAAATGCGCTGTAACTATTGGTATTAACTAATCAGATATCTTGACTTTATCTAATAGTAGAATTTACCAATTACAAGCTGATAGTCCAGTACTTCCAAGAAGTCCTTGGAAGTAATTATAACCGGTTTAAACGTTGTTCAGGTTGTTGCACCTTTACTCTTGATTATGGGTGAATGACAAGGTAATGGCAAAGTCCTCTTAAGAGTTCTATGCTTCACGGTGGCCGCTGGATATACAGTATGAGCTTGTGCAAGATCGTTGGTTTCTGGTCTTGAGATATTGTTCAATTTCCAGATCTGCTATTGATAGCTTCTCGGATATATGTGTTTTCGAGATTTTCGTCAAATGGTTCCTCGCACGATAAGGTACCATGCACTTTTGTGTGAAAGTGAGAGGGAGCATCTTATTGTAAACTTGAGTGCCATCTCTCGGTAAGAGTAGTGTAAAATCATTTTTCGCACTGGTATCATTTGATGAGCTAGTGAGGAGAACCCGTTATAATCAGACTATGCATTCTTCGCAAATGTAAACTCACTATTAGTTTTCTCCAGGTCGCCTGTTTTATGGGGTCTTTCTTTGGACTTGCCTTACTTATCTGGCATTTGCATGTCACAATTCTGGGAATCAAACCCTACACTTTGAAAGAAGGAATAAGCTCAAATTTTGATCTGTTTCGGTTTCTGCCATTTCCTCCTTACAGAAACCTAATCAGAAGGTGGTTCGGTTTCGCGGAGGGATAGCGGGTGTGGCGAAGTCTGCCTTCTGCCCCCAGGCATGCATGCATAAATGTATTATGTTGTTCTAGGATTCTGCCAGATGTTTACCGTTCTTGTTACGTGCTTTATGGTAGGAGAGTTGCCTTTTTCGGACCAATGGGCACTGAGTCGCATCCAACGGTAAAGCAGTAGTAACGGTAGAGTAACGGTGGCCGAGTAATCGGCAATATCGGTTTATTTGAATCTTCGCTTGCAGGGCTGTAGCAACAGATGATTATTATTTATGGATTGCCGGTTACTGTCATGACTACGTACGACACATGCGCTCACAGTCACTGATCTTATGAATGCTGAGAAAAGCTTTCATTGTTCTTTGAAGACAAAAAAAGTCCACACCTCATGTTAGAATTGATCAAAAGTGTGAAAAGCGTGTGGATGCCGCCAATCTCCCTTGCATTAAGATTTCCAGAATGAATATGCTATGCTTTTGCAAAGCAATCATGCCTATTTTTAAATACAGATTGTACAATTCTTCGTCCCTAGCTTGGACGAATGGTTCTACAGTAAAAGTGTTGATCTTGTTTGGTGTCTTTCGACGAATCACCCTTGTTAATACGAAGTTGAATCGTCCCACCCAGTTGTGGTTTACCAGTTTAAAATGTTGATATATGCTTTTGTATTTCAAAAGCCTAAGTGAGTAACTGAACTCCAATATTTTTGGTGATGACAAATAAATTTTAATTTCATTTTTTCTATGCAGACTTGGGTAAATTTGACAATCAACATACTGAGGTGCCTTAGTTTCTTGCTGAGAAAGGATTGGTAAAAAGAGACCAAATGTTTGTTTTATTTTTTTTTTGTTCAGCTGAGTACATATCACATTGCTAACAAAAGTCAACTTATAAAAAATTATATATATCTTGCTGTACAAATAGTGCAAAAAATTGCAAATGTTAAAAATTCGCGTCGGAAATTATGGATTATGATTCTGATAGCCGTTATAGAGTAATCATTATTCTAATGCAACTGTGAAACTAACTGTGGCAACTGCTTAAATCAATAAAATTGCATATTTATCCCTTCCACATACCTTGTTTTATTTCATTAAGTGCTCTAGTTTGTTTTGTAGGCGCTTTTAAATGGTATTCCCCGACATACAGGGTTCTTGTTTCACGTCAATCATATCTTTAAAATTATCTGATATTTTATCTTTTTTTACCCTGCCCAGATTATTAGGACACAAGGAAGTTTTGGAGCTAGAAAGAATAATAAGAAAAATAATGTCGACATCCTGGAGACTGGAGACAAGACGATCACCAACGACCAAGCTATGGATGAGACCTTTGCAAACCAGTTGAACTCTATTTTTACCTGTGAAGATCAAACTTTTCCTGACCTTCCAAACAGGCCTTTTCGGGACATGCCTGAGATTGATATTACCATCGAAGGAGTTGAGAAAGGACATCGCCGGATAGGAATGAAGGACGCCCTCTATAGTTTTCATGAGAACGGATGAACTTGAAAAGTTTTGCATAATAAAGCGACATGCTCAAAGTTTACCTTTTGCTGGTTTTCAAAAAATCCACTTTACATAAATTCCCCAAAAGTCGGTTTTATGTAAAGTTATAATACAGGCTTCAATGGGTAATTAAATTTTCCATATTTGAAGCCTTTCCACCCCAAGAACCACAATGCCGCGTTGCAAGGATGTGCGCTATATTATTTAGAAACATATATGTGCGTGGCGTTCTGGTTCTTGGGGTGGAAAGACCTCATTTTTGTTTTCTGGGGGGCCGGAACACTAAATGGAATTGCCAAAAACAACAACGAATTTTTTACATACAAACCATACCATATCACTCTATAGAGAGGCATGCTAATCTACCAAGGGCTCTGTTCAGTAGCCTTGGATGAGCACATTTTAACAACAGCTGACTATGCACGTCCTGGGTATCATAAATCATACTAAAAATACAGGGGATGTATTTGTTCAATACAATGGTGAATGAAAGCTATTGAACTGCGCCATGGGAGTGATATAGCTCATAGTGTAGTTAACTTGCTCATGATATAAATAGCGCGCGGTAATTGGCCATTGTGTTGTATTGCAGAGTCTGCTTGGTGTGAAGACGGTTATATAATCCAAATCTTAGCAGCATACGCTAATAGGTATTTGGGTATTGTTATAAAGGGCTGCCTCATGTAGCCTCTTTGTAGCTTATGAAGGACAAAAAGGTCTATCTATAGGCGTCACTTACAAGTTCCATAACAGAGGGCAGCTATGCAACATCTTCCTGTTTCTTCATATAAGTAATAAATGGTCATTGGAATGGAGGCATGCTCTAGGCTTTGCTTTTTCCAGAGAGAATGCCCCTGAAGTTTCTCAGATTTTTCTAATTTTTTCTTGATACAAGTGTATTTTGGGGATAAAAAACACCTTGCGTACATGATAAAGTAGTTGTCAAACACCAACTCAAGATTGATGGTGAAATATAACTATTATGATTATAGAGGGCCTCCTTCTCTCCTTATCCGGCGATGTCCTTGCTTACACTAACAACTGATAAAGCTGGCGGTTCAGATGGCATTCCGAACGCAGCCCTCGAGACACTAGCACACGAATTAGCACGAACCCTTCAGTTCAACTTCTCCTGAAGTCTTCAAGAACACCAACTTAGACCACTTTAACAACGACGACAACCTACTCCTAGACGAGAAGGCAACGACAAATATACTCCCTCCGTCCCAAATGCTTAGCTGTCCCTTCTTGTAACTTCCAATTATATTCCTTGGTGGATGATTTTTGGAAGTATTGTCTACAACGTACAAGGTAAAAGTAACGAGGTATTTTTCAGGTTGTATTCATTTTCAATCGTATAAATGCTTGTGCTGGTCGCTTTGAGTGGAAGACGCAGATCTGAAACAATTTGGTATAAGAGGTTGCATCAGCAAACAATATAAAAGTAAAGGTATTGATTTTATAACTTCTAATCACAGGAAATTCGTGTATAAGTTACACGATGAGTGTGAGGAGTGTGAATCCATAATATTCCAGATTTTTGTTATGCAATACGCGATTGTTAAGGAATTATACCGTGCATGCGATCAGGATTTTTCTGTTGTGGCAGCCTTTCTCACCTTGAGTCACCATCGAGGCTCTCTCCTCGCTTAAATGCAGCCGTAACTCTCGTAACCGTGGCGTTGCCAAAGAAGGGCATTTCCCCCAAAGTTGACAGCATGCCTTCACCATATTAACCCTTTCAACTGCAGTTATTTCGTGACGGCACGGCATCCTCCCAGTACCATCCTCCCAGTTCACTAAAAGCGGGGCCGACGTCTCTGCAAAGCACGTCAGGGCAGGCCAGTAGTCTGTCCCCTACACCTGGACATGGAGGTCTCCAAAGAAGAAGGTCTGACATAATCTGGCCCCCGATTCGAAAGTAATGCCCAGCGAACTCCGCCTCCCCTGTGCAACAATCGCAAAAAACAAACAAACAAACGTATTATCATTGTAGGTCCTGTGCAGTCCTTAACAATGCACAACAAAGCGATACGCCTTCCACACAGGCCATATGAAGAAGGCAATCGCAGTTGCTCCACAGCTGTGCTACTCGCTGCGCGGACAGGATGAGAACTTGTCCATTGAGAACCATGTTGTACTCTGTCTTCATTGTACCCAACATCAGTCCCACCTCAGCAACCAACTCCCCTAATGCATCGAGTAGATCTTGGGCAGACGACACCAGGTTTGCAGCTAATGCAACATCAGCGTATAGTAGTCCAGATCGGCCAAGTGCCCCTGTTTATGTCCATGTTTATGTCGAATAATGTGTCCTCGGCAGTAAATACATTTGAACAATATGTCTCGGTTTCGCCTCGCCATTTTACTTGCTTCGGACACATTATCCTTCCACAAATATGAACTCCTTACCCTTAACTAAATTATATCATTGCAACTTCTTTGAAAGTGTTAGTTGTGATCTATAGGGAGATGTGGATTAAAAACATTCATAATATTGTCACGCGAAGTGCAAATTAGAGAGCGTGATGTGGCATATTTACGTGTATTTCGATGGAGCGTTTATTTAGTCGTGTGCGCCCCTAAAAGAAAATTGTCCCGATCTTCTGAGATGAGGCGATACCGAGTATGTATCAACATTAACCAGTGTCTACATTTTGAAATGCAAAGCTATAAAGCTTCTTTTATGATCATCAATAATAAATTTTTGAACATTGCACTGTCGGTTTGCATATATAGAGTTGCTTCATAGTTAAAAAGCGAGTGCGAAAAGTAGCCTTGGTTGAAGAATAAAAATACCTATCAAGAAACTACAATTGTTAATTGAAAGGAATCCAATCGGATAATTTTACTCAGTGGTATCTAAGAGAAATCGGACCCACCAATCTTTTAAAACTGGCAGCAAGTGGGCGATTGCCCTAAGGGCGGCTCTAGTCCTGGCTATAATCAGGGTTGGTAAAATCACACGTTCAAAATATTACTTTGAATCTGGCATTGATCGTCGTCCTATGGACGAGTGTATACCGTGACGTTGGATCTAGCACCGTCATCGGACAAAGTAAATACCTCAAGAGCAGAAATAAACCCGACTTGAGTTTCGTGTTTCCAGATTCATGTGAATGATATTGGACGAATATGTCATAAAAATAGACCCTTGGGCAGATGATTTCATATACTGTAGGACATTACCCGACATCCAATAACAGGAATATCCATAAGATATTTGCGACTTTGGGAGAGGCCCTGAATTCTGATTCACAGCAAAAGTCCTATGGGGGACATGCTATCCAAGGGTCGGCGTGACTAATCGATGTTGTCGAATGAAAGCGCTCGGTTTCTAATCTGATACGAAAAGATTACCAATATGCTGCAGCTTATGATTGGGGTTGATCATGGCATACTAAACACGACACAAATAATAAGCCCCTCAAACAAATGCTCCTAAAATTCTTATGTAGTATGGTCAAAGTCATGACTAGTTTTCTATGGTTGATAGGTAACTGATTCGGTACTTCACAGATGACTGAGCACAGATTAAAGACCAAAAAAGACACTTTAGAAATTCACAATCGTGATATTTTTACTTCAGTTGATGACAAAACAGTTACAAGTTGAGTACTGTTCAATAATGTGCGTATCAAACACACTCGTTAGTGAACTCTTCACATTAACTTTTCATGCATGGCACTTGTTCAGATCGTCGGCAATTTGAATACTGACCAGTCGTGGAAATTCTTTGTCCACTTGTTGTACCATATACTGCTGCCTTTGGAAATTACTTTGTCTTCTTGGACGACAAGGAACGTCCGTCCACACATACGAAAGGTGGTAAACGCATTCTTGTCTCTTGAGGGCATCCAAAGAATGGTATGGCCTGAAAATTCGCCAGACCTCAGTTCCCCAGCCCTCGAGTTTCTGTGGGATCAGCTTAAGTGTTCTGCGTATGCCTATGTCAATGCAGAGATTGAACTGGATGCCTTATGAATGGGTTACTACCCCTCAGCAGCGTGGGACTCATCAATACCATGTGTAACCGATGTCAAGAGGACATTGACAAGCGTGGGCGATACACACATTATTGAATAGTACTCATCTTTTAATTTAACCGTTGGTCAATCAACTGAAGTAATGATATCACCTCTGCCCCAAGCGGTTGCGGGGGGGGGGGGTGCTGTTATTAGTATTTATAGGGAATTCCAAGCTAACACAAATAGCGGGGATTTTGCATCGAACACATTCTGAAAAAAATAGCAATGAAGAGCTCACGCCGACATGTTGTACTCTTCAAGGAGCTGAGGTTTCAGTCAGTTCCAACTACAATGTCAAATACAAAATTCTTGGTTTTATATATCCCAACAAGTAAACTTTGGCTGTTTCTATAAAGTAGGAGTTACAAGCATTTTAAGAGTTAGCGATTAGAGTGTAGTGTTTAGGGGCGCACAATTACAGGGTGAGTAAAAAAAAAACTTGACCCGGATTGTGTCCGCCATTTTGAGTTTTTAAATAATGTATATATACCGTGTGTGATATCATCGGAAAGCCCGGTTTTCACCCTATCCACGGATTCCCATTTGAATGCACGGCGCCTGATTAAGCAAATGTGATTCCGTGGACAGTGCAGAAAACCGACTGCTTCATTCAAACGACTGTAACTCGGTCTATACCTAACCGATGTGAATGATCTTTGCAGCAAATTAAAGATAATGAACTAAGCTTTTTTTTTTTTTTTTTTTTTTTTGAGCCCATAAATAATACTGCAAACCCTTTATTTCTATTCTATTACCGAAAACAGCCTGATATAATGAGAAAATGCATTCGCGACCCATTATTGCAGAATAATGGGCCGTAAACTGACCAATCAGAGTGCAGCATTTTCAATAATGGGCAGCAGAGGTAATAGAATAGTATTTATAGGGAATTCCAAGCTAACACAAATAGCGGGGATTTTGCATCGAACACATTCTGAAAAAAATAGCAATGAAGAGCTCACGCCGACATGTTGTACTCTTCAAGGAGCTGATGTTTCAGTCAGTTCCAACTACAATGTCAAATACAAAATTCTTGGTTTTATATATCCCAACAAGTAAACTTTGGCTGTTTCTATAAAGTAGGAGTTACAAGCATTTTAAGAGTTAGAGATTAGAGTGTAGTGTTTAGGGGCGCACTATTACAGGGTGAGTAAAAAAAAAACTTGACCCGGATTGTGTCCGCCATTTTGAGTTTTTAAATAATGTATATATACCGTTTGTGATATCATCGGAAAGCCCGGTTTTCACCCTATCCACGGATTCCCATTTGAATGCACGGCGCCTGACTAAGCAAATGTGATTCTGTGGGACAGTGCAGAAAACCGACTGCTTCATTCAAACGACTGTAACTCGGTCTATACCTAACCGATGTGAATGATCTTTGCAGCAAATTAAAGATAATGAACTAAGCTTTCAGATGATATCACATATGTTAGATATATGTTACTTGGAAATTCAAAATGGCGGACACAATCATGTCAAGTTCTTTTTGACTCACCCTGTAGATATACTTTTTATTGGAATTATTGGAAAAAGAAAATGAGAGGGGAAAATTGGAATCCTGATGAGTACAAACAAAACAAACCCCCCTACCTAAGTCTTAAAAAGATGTCATTTTTACCATTCCATACCCCTTATATCTAATGGTACGTTTCCTTTAAATGTATCTACGCCGATAGATCCTCTTTGAAACTCTTCTTGATTTCTTTTTCAACCATGGGTACTTGGATCAATGCACTCATTTCACTGCGTAAGCACTTCTATCCTGTCGACAAAAGAGGGCTTACTGGTTTTAGATCAGAACGCGAACTACGCACCCATGAAATGGCTAAATTGTTTTCCTTAGTGGTTAATGGGTTACTTACGCTTAGCCGCGAAAACAGCCGGTTCTGGCCTGTTAGCGTATGATAATATCAATATTAATAACTAGATACCGGTCACACTGATTTCAGCCATATGAGAGTTTATTTCTACCTATCACATGGCACGACAAGAGCAATGTAATATCGTTTATATAAAGCACGTGCCTGCCAATATTTGCAACAGAAACACTGTATCACTCGGTCACTTGATTGTTCCTTTTCATTTCTGTCAAATTTGACCATTCTTAGTTGTACTACTGCTTACTATGGTTTGGTAGATCTATTCCTTTCGAAATCCATTTTGGTTCCTTCAAAAATTGTATCGATGTTGGAGTTAAATACTGTTTGAGAGAAAATGAGTTTTAGACTTTGCGGCAATAGCGGAAATGACTGCTACCTCTCTGTTTTTCCAGGCAGCGGCAGATCGCTTTCTTTGGGAGAGACTGCTCCCAGAAATGAAAATATCTTTTATTAACTACCCATTAGAGTTTGATTGCAGAACTCAAGAATTTCCCCTCCCTTCCTGAAAAAGCCGTGCTTCCATGTGAAAGCCGGAATGATTTCAGGCAGGTGTTTTGACTACTGAAAGTTTTGATACTGTTTTGGGAGCTCGTCATAGTAAGTTCGCTGTAACTATTGGTATTAACTAATCAGATATCGTGACGTTACTAAAAGAGAATTGGGGATTAATTACAGGCCGAATAGTCCAGTACTTCCAATGAAGTCCCTGAAGTGGATTATACCCGGTTTCAAAACGTTTTTTCAGGTTTGCACCGTTAATCTTGAATTATGGTGATTGACATAATAATGGCAAAGTCCTCTTAAGAGTTTGCTATGCTTCACGGTGCCCCTTGATATACGTCTTAAGCCCTTGTGCAAGATCGTTGGTTCTGGTCTTGGAGATATTGTTTGTCAAATGTATCTTCAATATCTGCTTTATACTGCTTCAACTCTGGTATTAGAACCTCTAGTTGGGCGGATATATGTGTTTCATCAGAGATTTTCCTCAATGGTTTCCTAGCGCACGATAAGGTTGCACTTTTGAAATGAGATGAGCATTCTTCATTGTAAACTTAGTGCCCTCTCTCGGGTAAGCGTAGTGTTAAAAGGTCATATTAGCCTGGTATTCATTTGATGAGCTAGTGAGGAGAACCCTTTATAATCAGACTATGCATCATCGCAAAATGTAACATCCATATTTTTTTCTCCAGTCGGCCTGTTTTATGGGTCTTTCTTTGGACTTGCCCTGTAGCTTATGTGTCATTTGCATGTCAAATTCTGTGGATCAGACCTACACTTTGAAAAGAAGGAATAAAGTCCTGCAATTTTGATGCGTCGGCCATTTCCTCCTTACTAGAACATAATCAGAATGTTTCGTGTCTCGAGGGATATCGGTGTGTCGAGCTGCCCCCAGGGCAGCAATCATACTTATTATGTTGTTTAGAAGTCCTGCCAGAGTGTTTACCGTTCTTGTTACTTGCTTTATGGTATTGAGAGTGGCCTTTTTCGGACCAGTTGGCACTGAGTCGCATCCAACGGTAGCAGAGTACGGTAGAGTAACGGTGGCCGAGTAAAAGCTGGCAACATCGGGTTATTTGAATCTTCGCTTGCAGGCTTGTAGCAACAGAAGATTATTATTTATGGATTGCCGGTTACTGTCATGACTACGACCCCTGCGCTCACAGCACTGATCTTAAGAATGCTGAGAAAAGCTTTCATTGTTTCTTTGAGACAAAAAAAGTCCAACACCTCAATGGTAGAAAGTGACAAAAGTGTGAAAAGCGTGTGGATGCCAATCTCCTCTTGCAGTAGATCTTCAGGATGAATGATTCTATGCTTTTGCAAAGCAATCATGCCTATTTTAAAATACAGAGTATGGTAAACAAGTTCTTCCTTCCTAGCTTGGAAACGAATGGTTCTACAGTAAAAGTGTTGATCTTGTTTGGTGTCTTTCGACGAATCACCCTTGTTAATACGAAGTTGATCTTCCCACCATTTGTGGTTTACCAGTTTAAAAATGTTGATATGCATTTTGTATTTCAAAAGCCTATGAAGACTGCACTCCAATATTTTTTTGGTGATGACAAATAAGATTTATTCATTTTTTCTAATGCATACTTGTGTAAACTTATGACAATAAACATTACTGAGGTGCCCTTATTTTCTTGCTGAGAAAGATTGTAAAAAAGAGACCAAATGTTTTTTTTTTTTTTGTTCAGCTGATTACAAATTGCTAACAAAAGTCAAACTTATAAAAAATTTATATAATATCTGCTGTACAAATAGTGAAAAAAATTGCAATGTCAAATAATTCGCGTCGGAAATTATGGATTATGATTCTGATAGCAGTTATAAGAGTACTCATTATTCTAATGCAAACATGTGAAACTAACTGTGCAAACTGATTAAATTCAATAAAATTCCATATATTATCCCTGCCAACATACCTTTTTATTTCATTAAGTGCTCTAGTTTGTTTTGTAGGCTCTTTTAAATGGTATTCCCACGTACATACAGGGTTCTGGTTTCACGTCAGCATCATATATTGAAATTAATTCTTGATATTTGACTTTTTTTACCTGCCAGATATATTTTTCATTGTGAGATAGTTGTTGTCCTTATCGTTTCTGTAGAGAATCATGCTTGGAGTTTCTGTCGTGCAAGCCAGCGCGCGTTTTAAATAAATAATACTTTTAGGACGTATTTGGTCCATTCTTCAAAAAGTAAACCTTTTTGGCAAAAATGAAGTTAATGGTATTGCAAGTTTCTTTACGTATCACGTTAACTATCCTTCCAAGTTTCTTGCATGATATTTTTAAACAATATTTTAAACTCAAACACCCTCATTTGCATAAATAACGTGTTTAAGAACTTTTTTGTGTGGTAAAACGTGAAGATTATACATACACAATGTTGCTTTAGTTTTATAATTGAATAGCTATCATTTTTTTTAAATATTGCCTCTGTATACGCATCTGTTGTGTGTGTACTCTTTTGAATTCAATCATTGATTTAACATGCAAAATTTAAATCCACGGAACCAGGTTAAAAATTCAGTTGGCTTTATTCAATTACGCATAATTTTAAAAACAGACCTACTTTGTAAATGAATACGACATTTGTTAGATGGAAATAAGATTGAGTTTTGCAAATATATACATTTAACTGCAATCCGTGTTTTCAAAGCAAAACTAGAGCTGCTGTCAAAATTAAGTTGCCATTTTTACGACACCTTATAATCAGCACTGTTAGCTCAGGACTTCAAGTGCTCATCACAAAATACGTTGTTTTGAAGAGTTTTGTGTTTTATATATATATATAAGTGTGCATTACCCTGAAAACATTTATGCGTATGGACTGCAGCGGAGTAGATTTGCTGATAAACCCAACATTTTTCAAAGGACTTTTGAGCCACAAGATAAGGAAGTTGCTTGTGTGCACAACATTGATATTGTCAGCGTTATTAGTCCTGTTATTCTTCAAGCTTCTTCTGCCAGGGCCTTCTACTTGAAGCGGTCTCTGAACCTGGTTTGAGCAACTAACATTGCATCAGAAACTTGTTGCTGTAGCAAAAGCCTTCTCACCTTCACGAAACATTTAACAATAATCCAAACCCTAACAACTAAATCCAAAACATTAAATTAATTGAGACAAGAAAGCTGACACGACATGTGTTTCACGCTTGTGCGTTCGTCAGACAACTGGTTGCTATTATTTGTTTGTTGTGGAGTTCATGGTACTTTCAAATTAAATGCACAACATACACAGTAGTCTATGGCACAACTAGAAACTTTGGTATAACAATATCACACAAGCTAAATTGACCAAATGACCAAATTGTCAACATATGTGAGCCAGAAAGCTTTTATGGATATGAAACACTAAATGCAAAGTAAATCGTGAAGCCTATCACAAAAATGCTGTATAGTCGGTACGGTCTATATTCGGAGTGATATTTGCTGTCAAAATTCCATTTAATTTGAGAAAACATACTAATGTACCATATCAATCAAAACAATACATCACGTTCTTTATAAAACCAATGAATTTTTAGACATTTTAAAGCATTTTGTTCTCAGAATTCCACGCAAGAAAATAGTACGCCCAAGATTTTTTGCCTTATGGCAGCCTAGTTAGTCGTGTATAACCTTAAGCTATTATGGCTATTCTCGCAATTACTCGTATCCCCATAGTTCGCTGTATCCTGCACCACTGGTGTCACTAATAACTTTCAAGCATCAACCCCTGCCGGATGGTATTACGTGATTTATATATAACGGTGTATTGATGTAACATTGTGTAGAAGATTTCATTTAAAAATGACCGACGCCCTATAACCCCATGAGCCATTTAGTATGTTTTATGAAATAATCATGTTATGTCTGCTTTTGGAATCACGGGGCCACTTCTGATTGAAAAGAGGTATCATCGGTGTCCAAGCATTCACACCCTAAACACGTATAGCTGGAATTTTTACCCCTAAACAAGAATCAGTAGTGCAGTTAGCTACCCTAAACGAGTACTTGTTAGAATGTTCACACCTAGTGTCAGTCGCGTATTGAGCGACCCTAATCAAGTAATTGTCTTCCCTGTACCCTAAGCAAATAATTGATGCAATAAGTACCCCTTAATAAGTAAAAAACCGGACCATAACCTTGTAAATAATAATATTATAGTATTGGTCCAGGCAACAGATCAGGTGATCTTGTTTTTCAACGGTTTCAAGACCAGTTTGTCCTGCTGAATCTGAATCCGATGGATGCCATATGAAAAACCTTGAGCATTTTCGAAAAACGCAAAAATCCCAAATGGTCACCAAAACACTAAAAACGCATCTGTTAATTGCTCAAAAGTTGCAATATTTTTGCCTGTCCAGTCAAAACACCCATCGATTAAAATACGATTCATTAACCGTCTAATTAAGATATTCATTATGGCCGCCGATACAACAAACATCTGATATTTATCTACTTTTGACCGTAGAATGGTAACTTTGTATATATACGTATGCTTTAGCAATTAATATGTTGATCGCACCATTATGAATAGCTTTCAATAATTTGATAATCAAATCACTAAACCATTCAATTGGCTACAAAATAGCAAAATTCATTACTTCATATAGCCAAGAGTATGGGTAATGCATGCGTATATCACTATAACTCATTCAGAGCAGTTACCATATAATAACATAATGAAAGTGATTGATATCTGCAAGATTGCATCCTAGATGGGCGTTCAATATGGCAGCAAATGTCAGTCAGTAAAGGCCAGTAATTCATTCACGCTGTAGGCTTAATATATATTTTTGTGGTTTTTAGTTGGATCGTCACTTCGTAAAATCCCAGTAAGGCTATTTTAAGTGTCAATGAGTCCTTATTAATCAAATATCCCAATATGGATGCCAATGGACGCCTAAAACCTACCAAAACAAAAGAGACACATATCTCTGGACTATTAGTGATCGGATTTTTCGCCGCTTAGTAAGAGCCATTTCCAGCCATATTGGATCCCCATCTTGAATGTTAATTGGTCACAATGAATGTTTTATCGAGAGAGACTGAAAAATTACAACTTTTGAGTGAACAACATATTAATGTTTTGTGTTTTGGTGGGCCATTTTGATTTTTTTGCGTTTGTACAAAAATGCTCAAGGATTACATACATTTCCAGCCATATTGGATCCCCAGCTTGGATGCCATCTTACGTGTATCGATTGCTTAGATAACCTAATGATATGTAAACTGATTGCAGTACTAGGTTAGACACATTTATCAATTATAGCCATTTTAGAGTATGTGAAGCCATCTTTGTTGCTCTAATGAAGGAATTTATAATCACATTTTTGAAAAATATTTCTTATGGTTTTAATGAATTCCTTGATTGTCAAAACATCGGCGTAGATACCAAATTACCAAACTGTAATCAAAATTAATTCACGATCAGACACTTTATTGTATTGGCGACCATATTGAATTAATTGATTACGTGTTACAGAATCATATGTTATTGGTCACAATGAATGTTTTATCGAGAGAGGCCGAAAATTACAACTTTTGAGTGAACAACATATTAATGTTTTGTGCTTTGGTGGGCCATTTTGATTTTTTTGCGTTTGTACAAAAATGCTCAAGGATTACATACATTTCCAGCCATATTGGATCCCCATCTTGGATGGCATCTTACATGTATCGATTGCTTAGATAACCTAATGATATGTAAACTGATTGCAGTACTAGGTTAGACACATTTATCAATTATAGCCATTTTAGAGTATCTGAAGCCATCTTTGTTGCTGTAATGAAGGAATTTATAATCACATTTTTGAAAAATATTTCTTATGGTTTTAATTAATTCCTTGATTGTCAAAACATCGGCATAGATACCAATTGTAATCAAAAGTAATTCACGAGCAGACACTTTATTGTATTGGCGACCATATTGAATTAATTGATTGCGTGTTACAGAATCATATGTTAATTGGTCACAATTAATGTTTTTGAGTGAACAACATATTAATGTTTTGTGCTTTGGGTGGGCCCATTGTTGATTTTTTTTGCGTTGTACAAAATGCTTCAGGATTACTACAGTTCCACCATATTGGATCCCCATCTTGGATGGCACTTACCTGTTATCTATTGCTTAGATAACCTACTGATTTTAAACTGATTGCCGTACTAGTTAGACACAATTTATCCATTATGCAGTGTTTAAGTATTGAGCCATCTTTGTGCGTACTGAAGGCATTTATAATCACATTTTTGAAAAATATTTCTTACTGGGTTAATTAATTCCTTGATGTCAAAACAATCGCATCGATACCAAGATTGTAATCAAAAGCATTTCACGATCAGACACTTTATTGTATTGGCACCCATATGAAGTTAATTGATGCGTGTTACAGAATCATATGTTGATTGGTCACAATTAATGTTTTTTAGTGAAACAACATATAATGTTTTTGGTGGGCCATTTTGCTTTTTGTGCGTTGTACAAAAATGCTCAAGACATACATAACGACCTACTACTACTACATACATACTACATACTAATACATACATCATCCATACATACATACATACATACATACCTACTACTAAGACATAAGACATACATACATACTCTACATACCTACATACATACATACAACATACATCCATAGCTCCAATACGTCATACATACAAGACATAACATACATACCTACATACATACATAAATACATACATACGAGTAAGCACTTATATAGCACTACTACATAAAAATTAAATGTGAAACCAGAAAAAGGGGGAATATGAACACAACTAATCGTGAGCATAAAGAGATGACTTTTTGATACCACGTTTGAACAAAGGCGGAGTATTTGATTATCTGATGAATTGAGCATGACCGGTCAGAGCTTTTTAAGTACTTTAATACAGTTGATCTCAGTAAGTTGTGTGGTGTCCGTGGCAGATCTTCAAGACCGGTGTGAAAGCCAATATAGTCCGGCGTGAGCCACAGTCCGGTGTTCCATAGACTTACCGGAATAAAGCGAACTCATAATGCTGCGTAAGATAGTTGGGTCATTTGGGGCACTTCCATGACCGGTGGGGAGAGCAGAGCATCATGTCTCAGTGGATTTGTCTTCTCTTGAGGTTTAATGAACACATTAGCAGGGATGCCCCTCGAGAAAGTGTGGGCGGAATCCAGGAGGGGGGAAAATTCAAAATACAGGGGTCAAAAATTCAAAATGCTTGGATTGCTTTAAAAGGTAACCAAAGTGTTCTTCTTGTGACAAAGATTGAAAAAAAGTATAGTTTGTACTACCTACAAGGTATGGTTACCGAGGTATAAGACAAAATTCGTTAAATGTCAAAGGTCATCACCAAAGGTTAAATCTTTAATATTGCACCGATTTCTTTAAAAATGGTCTCAAATTGTTAACCTTTCTACAGGGATTGCAACAAAAGTAGTTGACGCTCTCATTTGTATTTGTTTATCAAGATAAATGACAAACAAGGTCAACCCCATTGACCTCTATTGATCTCCGAATTTTAAAAATATGTTAAGAGTGAGTAAGTGAGATATCCGTTGTTGTAACCTCAAATCCAATATGGCCGCCATTCTGCCATGTGGTGAAAAAGACAGATTGTTGTTCTCTGGGCCGGATTGAGCCAAAATGACAACAAGATGTCATTTCTACTAATTCTAGCATAACCATCCCATTAAAATGGGTTTACGAAGTTGAGATATACCTTAACCTCAAAATCCCATATGCCGCCATTCCGCAGTCTTGAAAAGTACAGGAGTGTATCTATGGTGCTGGATGGGCCAAAAATGACAAACAAGATATAATTTCCTAATAATTCTAGCATAAACATAAATCTCTTTTTAATGGGGTTTATGAAGTGGAGATATCATCTGGCTTCAAAATCTAAAAGGCTCATTCTCCCATGTTGAAAAAGTATATGAATTATTTCATCTCTAACCAGATGGGCAAAAATGGAAAATGTAAGATGGTTGGTGTTTTCAAGTTATTTTTTAGTGGCGCTATGTGTCCCAAAAGTAGTAGCCATGATTGAATTTTATCGGCTATACAATTATCCCATTTCAGAAATAAGAGTAACAGAAAGTACAGATTCACATGTTATTTCACCAAAATCACCAAAATATGCAGAGGGCAGACACTGTTGCACAGACGATCTGACCAACACTATTGACTATTTAGTCTTTGAGTAGTTCTTATGTTGAGACGGAGTTTGTGATCCATGTTTTCACTATGAAATCACAAGCTGTGTGGTGCAATTCCATTCTTTCTGAGGTACAGTTCATTGTGATGAATCCTGAAGAAACAATTGCATGAGGCTCATTGCCATGGGAAAAACTTGGTGCAGGGACTTAGGTTAATAATGAGGGAAACACATTTCCCCCCTTTACTCAACAGCCCAGCAGTTGAATGTTGACACAGCAGTTGCCATCACTGCATGAGCTGTAAATAAGTCTCGTCAAAGAGTGGGGTTTTGCCGCAGCGGAGGATCTTTCGTGGTAGTCTCGTTCAGGTTTTATTAACACCGAAGAGCCAGTTAGAGCAAACTACAATCTTCCACCGCATGTTCTCTGAGGAGGCTCCTTGCCGAACGTGCTTTGCAAACTGATTGTTCTAAAACTCAAGAGTAGTTGGACCATAATCTCCGACGGGCCAGTACGATTCTCATGACCTGCAATTGACCCCAAGATCTAACATGGTCAGCCATCAGAGATCATTTAATACCTTCAACGCCCACATGTGGAAGCCCTTCATTGAACCCATTCCTGTCTAATCATCGGGCAGGCTTAAAAAGGAGGGGTAATCGCTACTGTGCGTCAAACGTAAACCCATCAGTGTTTACTACCAGCCATGAGTTTCTGGGTGTTATTGCCTGGGATGCCTTTAACATAAAACACTCTGTTGCTGACCATTGAAACAGGGACACCATTGCATTGCAACCTTCACCTTTCTTTCGATTCAGAATCCATATTGGGATTACAAAAGACTCGCTGGAACAACCTAATACACAAAGGGTCACACATTAATCCATTTAATTATTGAAGAAGGAAAATGGACTTCTTACCAACACAAGAACTAGAAAGTAGGATCGCAACCTGAAAAGGCTTGGGAAACAGAAGATTAGAGCTATGTTATAACTAATAAGCACAGTTTTCTTTGTGTCTCTGCCATACCGAAAGTACAGGTCATTACAGCCCTCTTCGGCATAAGGGAGAAGAAGTATCAATAGATCTGTGTTTTCGACAATAGGGATGTTTTTACTAAATTATTCATGGGGAGCTTCTTTTTGCTATATCAACATCAGCAATCTAAATCTGATAGTTACGTGGCTCAGTTCTGTCTGTTGCATTCGGTCACCAATTAGTTAAGAGAGCATGCTTATTCAGGATCATTTCAGGAACGTGCCTCTTTTTCCAATTTTGAGTGCATTTGTGTGACTAGTTTTTCAGACTCCTACTATTGTGATGTTCGTGTGTTGTTGTCTTGTGTTTAGTCACAGTGTCTCCACTTGAAGACAACGGATGCTTTGATAGTGGTCAAAGGTGAAAAATGCATAATCATCAATTACCTTCACGCATGGAAATTAAACAAGCATGACGTGGTAATATGCTTGCAGCCAAGTTGAACAGCATTCGCTTCAACAGGCGGAAAAGGCCTGGAGAACATTGCACAGGAATAAATGTTGGTGAGAATGTCCAAGTACAAGATCTGTTCCAAGTAGCAAAGATACAGACAAACAAATGGAAAACAAGCTCACTTTTCTAATGCAAACGGAAAGCTAAATTCCTGATGGCCACAGTTACGAAATGTGTATTTGTCAGAGGGCTGCTTTGTCCAGACACCGTGCCAAAGATGAACACTTGTGGTGATGGGAGGGTTTCTACATCGCTTTGAAAATGGAACATAGAGAAGCACATTAGTCGCCAAGATTTGCTGATTCATGCATCTTATCTCACAGTGTGACCCACTCATGGCAAAGGCATCCATTGTCTTCAATGAATACACTGGTGAACCAAAACAAAAAAGACAGGCACACACGAACGTCACCAAACTAGGGATCGCAAATAAGGTAAACATCTCAAATGCGACAAATGTTGCTGGGGGAAAAAAGGAAATGCATAATGTGAATAGCCAAAAACACGGGGGCAGTTAGTTGCCAAGCATAATTTAGGTCACAACCCAAATGGAAAAAAAAAACGACACCGATCTGTTGATACCTACTTCTAAAATATGCAGAAGAGCACTGTAATGACCTTTACTTTGGGTCTGACAGAAGACAAAGAGAGAAAACATGTGTATGATATCAGTCTTCTGAAGCGCTCTATTAGTGATGATATTTGCTCCTATCTATTCTTTGCCAATACATTTTCAGGTTGCGATATACTTCAAGAATATTTGGGGTGGGCAAAAAATCGTTTTCCTCAAAGTCATCCAAGGTGGTAACCCTGGTTAACGTAGATTGTTCCAACAGTATTTTTGTACTCAATTAGAGGACTATCTCTGTGTATCGCTTAAAGGCGGCACCCAAATGGTGTGTCCTGTTCAATGATCAGCAAGCAAAGTCTTTGGAATCCTTAATCATCTACTGCAAACAAGTGTTTGTGGCCACATTTGGTGATGAATAATGTGGATAATTGCTACTTGTTCAAGAATTTCACAAATACACTGTAAAGAAATAATGGGATAGTTTATAGTGATAAATAATCAATAGGGCACGAACTTTGGACAAAATGCTACTAACAATCATTTTAATGGAATAGTTTCTAATGCCGGAATTAAAATAGAAATATGGACACAACATTTGTCATGTAATCTGTCCAATGCTAAAGAGAGAGGGATGTGGTAGATCGGGGATCAATTAGGACCGGTGTGACGGTAGTTCGTAGGCTGGGGAGTGGTTCGATGTGCGGGAGCGGGGGGTAGTGCGGAGGACCACCGGGGGCTGTGTGAATGTGTTCCGATGTGTAGTGGTTTTGAGAGGTGTGAAGATGGGTTCTGGTTGATTTATTTTGGTCCATAACCTGGTTAACATGTGGGTGGGGTAGGGGGAGGGTATGGGGAAGGGGACGGGGTTGGAGTGGTGTGGGGTAGGGGGGGCGGGTCGGTGGGGGTTGTGCGCATTACGAGAGGGGGGAGCGGAGCGGTGAGTGTGGGGGGGGTAGACGGGGGGGAGGGGGCGAGTGGGGGGTGAGAGGGAGCGGGGGCTGTTATAGGGGGATGGAGGGGGGGTGGGGGCGGGGTGTGGAGGGGGGGGAGGTGAGGGGTGGAGGGAGGGGGGTGGTGGGAGGGGAGCGGGGAGGGGGAGGCGGGGGGTTGGGAGGGGGTGGGGGGGAGGGGGGGGGATGGGAGGTGGAGGGAGAGAGAGGGTGGGAGGGAACAGGGAGGGAGTATGGGTCCTTGTTTCCGGGCGTATGGTGGATGTCGGGTTTGGTTGAGTGAAGGTTGTCGGTTGGGGGATTCCATGAGGAGGACCATTACAGCACCGGAGCTGACAATCGTCCCGTCTCCGTCGCCTGAAAATTGATTCCCTCTTCTCAAACACTCTCATATACATTCCGCTGTTCCCTCTCTTATGTCCTGGTTGGGGGTAGAGGTTTGCACGATGGATAGTAGTAAGGCGTACTAGCTTTTGTCGAGATGGCAAAGTTAGTTGATTTGCTCGGTGCGTGAGGGGTGGTATGTGACGGGAGCATTGGTGGGAGCGTAACGGTTGCTGTTGAAGTGTGTTTTGCTGGTATAGTCGGAGAGCGCCGAAGGAGGCGTGGGGGGACCGATCCCGAGTTGTAGGTGTGTGTTTTCGGGACGGGTTGTTGTTTGAGCAAGTGCGCGCGCAGCATGCGGAGGAGGCCGGATGGGAGCAACGAGTGGTGGGGCAGTGCGAGGGCGGGGGGAGCCCTGACCCTGTGTCAGGCGACAGCCAGCGCGTTGGGGGAAGGTAGTCTTGCGCTCCGAAGCTGGCGCCGAGCGAGAGGGTGACGTTTTTAGCTTGGCTCTGGAGTTATGTGAGGGAGGAGGGAGTCGTAGATGGCTCCGCGGTTTCGAGGGGTGAGAGACTCGTCCGAGCCTGTTGCGCAGCGCGTGTAGGGAAGTGTTGGAAGCGTTATGGTCGTGGAGAGGGGGTTTTGGCGAGAGGGGTAGGGCGTGGGGAGAAACTGGGAAGGGAGATAGAGGCAGAAGAGATTCTCTGTTGAGGGGCAGGGCGTGTTACGGAGGCGGTGTGGTTCGCTGGTTGAGGCAGTGTGTGAGTTGGGTGTAGGACGGCGGAGGGACTACGGGGGGATGACGGGGACTGGTCACGGGGTTGTGTGAGTGTATTTGGGTGGGGAGTGGTTTTCGGTGCCGTTGGAGGGGGGAGTGATTGAGGGTGATGGTGGGGTGGCGTATGCACGTGTGGGGAGGGACGGCATGGGGGGGGTGGGTAGGTTCGTACGTGTAAGGTAGGTGTGGGGAGGGCGAGGGTGTTGTGGGGGGGCGGGGGGGGGGGAGTTGGGGTGGGAGGGGGGTGAAGGGAGGAGGGGAGAGAGTGGGGGGGAGGGGGGGGCGGGGGGGGGGGGTGGTGGGGGGGGGGTTGGGGGAGGAGGAGGGAGGAGGAAGTGGGGGAGGGGGGGGGGGGAGGGGGGGGGGAGGGGGGGAGAGGGGGGAGAGGGAGGGGGAGGGGGGGGGGTATTTTTTTTGGGGGGGTTCGGGGGGAGTGGGGGGGGGGGGGGGGGGGGTGGGGGGGTGGTGGTGGGGGGGGTGGGGGGGGGGAGGAGGGGCGAGGGAGGGAGGGGGGGTGGGGAGGAGGTGAGAGTGGGGAGGGGTGGAGTGACGGGTGTGAGGGGGTGTGGGTGGTGGAGGGGCGGTTGAGAGGGGTGAGTGGAGGTGGGGGTGGGGGGGGGGGTGGAGGGGAGGAGGGGTGGGGGGAGGGGTGGGGGGGTGGGGTGATGGGGGGGGGGGGACACGGTGGGGGGGCTGGGTGGAGGAGGGGGGAGAGTAGGGGGGGGAGGGGGGGAGAGAGGCGAGGGGGGGGTGAGGATGGGGTGGGGGGAGGGATTTGGAGGGAGGGGGGGGGGAGGTGTGAGGCGGAGGGGGGAGAGGTAGTTGGGGTGGGAGAGGGTGGAGGGAGAGGGGGAGGTGCGGTGAGGGGGGGGAGGGGGGGGGGAGGTGTGTGGGGGGGGGGGGGGGGAGGGGGGGAGGGGGGGGGGGGGGGGGGTGTAGAGGAGGGGATGAGGGGGGGGAGGGGGGGGAGGGGGGAGGGTAGGGGGGGGAGGGGGGGAGAGGGGGAGGTGGAGAGGGAGAGGGTGAGGGAGGGGTGAGGGGGGCGAGGGGAGGATGGGGGGGGGGAGGTGAGGGGCTGGGGTGGGTGGGAGATTGGTCTGGGGTGGTGGGAGGGGGCGTGGGGGGTGGGTGGGGGGAGGGGGAGGTGGGGGGGAGAGGGGGGTTGGGGGGGGGGGAGTGGGTAGGAGGGGGGGGGGTGTTGGGAGGGGGGGAGGGGGGAGGGGATGTGGGGGGAGGGGGGATGGGGGGAGGGGGGGGGGGGTGTGAGTGGGGGGGGGGATGCGGGGAGAGGGGGGAGGGAGGGGGGGGGGGGGGAGTTGATTTATATATTTTTTTTTTATTTTATAGGGTTTCATTGTTCTTTAAATGTGTCCAAGAGCATTAGATCATAGAGGGTAAAACTGGAACTAAGCCTAAACAAAGCTGATTTTTCAGGGGATAGGTCTGGGAATATGAAAGGTCCCCAAAAATCCTCCTGGAGCTCTCTCCAAAATTCAAGATGGCGGTCAAAATGGCCACCGTTTTCAATTTTAATCATATCTTTGCAACCAGACAAGTTGGAAATACAAATAAAAGTGTCCAAAACATATGTTTTTAAGCACAAGGAATCTAACTAAGTCATTATTTTCAGAGTTCAAAAACTTATATGTACCCAAAACCAAGATGGGCGTCCAAAAGGCCGCCATTTTCTAAATTGTATCATATTCCATGCAAATTAGAAATACAAATTAGGGTCTAAACGTATGTGGCAAGGGCACAAAGAATATAATGAACGCATTTCAAGATGCTCCAAAAAAACTAATAGGTAACCAAACCCAAGATGGCGTCAAAAAGACCACCATTTGTTATTTTTATCCTAACTTTACGACCAAGAACGTTAGAAGACAAATAAAGTGTCATAAAACAATGACTTAATGCACAGGTTAATCTAATAAAATCATAGTAGAAAGGCCAAACTATACTGGCCCATGCCTATCTGGTGGCAACCTGGCAAGGAACCCTTCAGTTCAGCCAGCTTGTCCCCCAGCATGCAGTTTTGACAAGCCATCATGGCAAGTTGGGCCGTGCACAATATACTTATTTGAGTCGATAATAATAATATACAAGTATCATGAATATGTACCGAACATTTAACTATGCTTCATTTTACATTAGCGATTTGGAAATAGGAACACATCCGTCATTTTAACATTGCAGTAATTGTAGAAAAAGTGTCGGAATTGATGGTGTGTTGCTAGCCAGCTTTCCACAAGGCCCGCACTCCACTCCAGATGAAAGGGAATCTGAAGCGTTCTCCTCTCTGATAACGGCCAATTTTTGAAAAACTTTGATCCACAAGTTTTCTGAAAGTTCTAGGGTATCCATGGTCACGAGATGTGGATCATTTTTATTCATTGTAACGAGAATGAGCAACAGTTATAGGCATTTACAAGGACAGGATTTATCAGATTTATAGTAATTTTAATTAAACTTCACCACGGGGGTTTGTCTTTCCCCCTGGATGTGGTTACGAAAATACCCAGCGCTAGTAAAAGTCCATTCAGGCAATGTCCCTCTGATGTCTACCTTATATAGGCCCAATAATAAAGGAAAGTGGTCCATACACATATGCCTTTAGCTGCGCGCTCTTCTCCTTTTATCGGCCCTTTGTGCTCAAATTCTTACTTAAGAAGTAGACCTCTTTGGCATCTCGATGAGGTCAACTGGCACCAGTGATAGCATCGGCAAAGTCACCAATGAGAAAGGCACAACAAAAACGGAATATGAGATCGTTTTTACTTAATCCATTTCAAATTACTAGAGAAACATAGCTTATGGAATATTGGCATCTGAGCTGTGCAATGGCTTTTATTTGCCAAACCCTTACTCTCTACTGATCACCATATTATCCCTCAAGAGGAATACTTCAAAGTTATCCTGGAAGCTCCAAGAAGAAACAGCAATGAGCCAAAGAGTTTCAGACCACCCACTGCTATCTCACATTTATAGCTGACTGAGAGCGATATGCATTGGATCAATGTGAGACGGTCGAGTGGCAAATCTACCCTGAACCCAAGCGGGGAATTTCAGAGAGAAATGTAAAGCACAACGATCAGAAAGCAAGACTAGTCAATGACATCGAGACAGCCTCCCAGAAGAAAGCAGAATTTGGAGCAGTCTTCATAGAATTTTTCTAACGGCTGCGTATGATATAGTCTGGAATCAAGGTCTTTACCTCAGGATACTCAATCAAAGTTTCAATGATGGTATCCCACACGTTGTCCTGGCACCCCGTCTTTCAACATTTTACATCTCAGATAGACCAAAGGGAGAAATGGCGTAACCAGAGGGGGTGGGGGTTCACTTGAAAAATTCAGGCAAGCAAAATAGCCTTCATAAAAATGTCACTTACAGCACTAGGCATTTCAATTATTAAAAGTTGACGGAATGTGTGGGACGCTAATTGGCCAAATTGGAATGTGAGGGGAGAAAAGAAAACAGGAGAGTCTTTTCATTCTCTGAGATTTCTGCCCAAATTTGCCAGTGAAGTGGTTACATCCCTTGTAACTGGTTCCACAGCTGGCTTGTGGGATGGACTTCCTTGATAGTCAGGGACAGAACTAGGCGATCAATTGTGCGTCTGACGTTAATTTGACGGTGCAGAACAAATGTCTGACGGGAGAAGAAGAAAGAATAATCACGGAACATTCAGTTATTGAAAACAGGAAAGTTTACTTACGTGAATTTGCTTATCAGTTGCATCCAAAAAACCGACTCAAAAAGAGGGAATGTTTTGACATTTTTAAATCATGTATGTTTTGTCGAACGTGCCAGCGCCCTACTACACAGTCAAAACCCAATCAACGTCCGCCACCGCGCTGATTGACAAAACCTGACATACGCGCAATTGGTGGGCTAATTTGGCCTTGACTATAGAATTGAGATCCGAGTTGTATATTAGTTAGTAAATAAAATTACGACTACAATTGATGGTGAATAGTAAGAGGAAAGTTTTGGTCAAAGAAATGTGTCATCATATGCAATTGATTAAGTTTCGTTCTTAGTGATATTTGCTTTGTTTGGATTATATTATTTTTTATAGTCTCAGTTCCCTTTGATTTGCCTTCTAATGCAAGGATTAGCATTTTCACAAAGTTAATCACTAAAGATTTAATTATTCTGTAAGTAGCTTTAGCAATATCTTGAAATGTCTTTCATTATATCCATTGTATTGCAGATATTGAATTGTGACATGAACTCACTCAGGCAACTTCATATTGTGTACTGCTGGAATTATATCTGGTAAGGCAATTTTTTGCAAGGTATTTAACTTGTTGTACAAGGACAGTCACTCATTGCGACACATTGGTGTAAATAAATTAACAATGATAGGTGAGGTCAAGTCTTTAATCCTCCTTGGTGGGCTGTCGAGTTCTCTGTTTTGCGATAGATTTGAATGCTGATTTAATTTAATTTTGCCCCCAAAAAGTTACTTTTGCCCAGCGGGTGCTGCAACTTTGACACCAACTGGATTGATGTTCTTCCTACACACTGCCTGGCTGCAATCGATAATAATACGTTGTTTTTTACAGACAAAGAAAAGTACCAGCTACATTGACGTTGCACCATTGTACAAACCTCTCTAGTGCTTTGAGTAATGACACCTTGCTGGCATCACAGGATGGCCACCTTTCGAAGGAGGATCAGCTCCTACCACGGATGTCGTGGCGGTGAAGATGCTCAACAGGCTTCTTGAAGACCGCAGGTAACCTGAGCATGCCATTGCAAAGGGGGATTACTCAAGTAACAAGAGAGATATCTGGGAGTTTTATTATTGTATTGAAAATGCACATTGCCTTTAATGTAGTACATGGCCACCAAGAGTAAGATTCTCACTTGCCATCCTGTTAACTTCTTTTCCATTTTTTAGGGGGGGCATGAAGGGGGTACTAAAGAGATGTCATCCCATTTAACTTTGAATGGTACGTAACGCAAAGAGTCCAATATACAGGTGAGTTTAATCATCATTGTTGTTCTTAACACTTTCCTGGGACTTTGGGCTACTTGTTGCCCAGTGGTCATTGTTTTAGCGGAGTGAAGGTGAACCATTGCTAACCGCTAGCAAGAGATAGCCAATTCTGGCTGGACTTCCCTTGATTTCTGGAAATAATGTCTCGCTTAGGATTTTTTCAATGAACTCAACCCGATATTGGATGTCTGCCCACACAAGTGGCTGGACCCATAGGTTTGTGTTGGTTGAGCGAAACACTGCCCCCATCCCCCATACTAGCCACACAGGCAGAGGCAGATTATACAGCACGAAGAATAGCTGCTGATTACTCTGAGGGCCTTTGGAAAATGTTTGCAGAAAGAACTAATCACTTAATCCAATTCATCCATTTGAAACTCAGCAAAACCCAAGACCGTCAGCTCGGTTTTTCACCTTGCAAATCTATGCAAAAAAAATTAACATCACTCTAGAGGGAAGATAAATGTCACAAGACCCAAACATCAAAGTACCTTGGCTCAAAATGGCCCGCAGTCTTACTTTCTATCCGCCCACCAAGGCAGTTGCTACCATTCCTCAGAAGGCTCGCAGGAACTGAATTGAGTGCATCTCTGTGACCTTACAACTGTGGCTTGGCATACTCAAGGCTGCATTTCAACTTGTATGGAGTCATAGTGTTACACCACATAAGATGGACGTCGTTTTGAATGAGTGCAATGGCATTTAGTGGTTGTCTTTTGGCAACGCCTGTAGAATGTCTTCCAATTTTGTCTGGCATACTTCCTGCAAATCTTAGGAGGACGTTTCAGACGATCAAGCTCGCTAAGAAGTGTGATGAACCTGTTAGCCTAATCCCCACCTCACTTTGCTACCCAATCCATGACACTGCACACAGTATCCCTATCGATCATCCTGGATCAACGCCAGATGGTCTTGAGCAATGGTCATCCTTCCTCCACCTTGAACCTAACGCAGATTGTGGACAGCCATCTAGCAAGCCCACGGACTGTGACATTGATATGTAAGCATTGGTCAAACTTAACAGTCTCAGAACTGGCATTGGCCGTACAAAGCACTTCCTTCACACGATAGGTGTGGAACTTCACCAAACTGCGATTGTTGTGGAGAGCCACAAACCATTAGCCACATCATAGATGACTGTGGGGTCATCAAGTCCCCAAGAGGAATCCCAGGCCTGATCAACCTGGACGATGAAACTATCATCCGGTTAAAGACGGGCCTTCCACTGAGATTTTGGACTTACACTAACGAACGAACAAACGAGCTATATATTATAACATATTTAAAGCAAATCAAATTGCAGAATGGTTAATAAATATATGTGTGAGTAATATAGGATCCTAAGATACTTGTTGGATAACGTTATTAACAATAGACACATGCATGACATTCCTAAATTCTACGGGGCCAGCTATCCTAAATCACTTGAAGAATACCGACACATCACATACAAACGGGCAATCAGTCACAGTTATCCACAGACAAAGAATGGGATAAGACAAAGGTTTGCCAATTGCATCACATCGTGCGTAGGACGTAGTCCTTTATTCATTCATAACAGGTTCTCCAAACAACCATAGTTTTCAATATGGCCTGGCTTTGAGAATAATTTATTTAACACTATGGGCTTGGAGACAGTTTCCCCTAATAAACCCATATCACAGATTGAGCCATCTGTAAAGCCAACATGCAATTTTCTGTAAAGCCACATATGCAAAATTTTAGTATGACAAGCCACATATGTAAAATAATAAAATTCTTATGATTGCATGCCCTCGGCATGAAGACAGTTTCCTCTAGCCAAAATTTCACCAAGTCAATTTAAATTAATGCAAAGCCAAAATTAATACGTCATTATATAATATCACTAGAGAACCATTGTAGCAAGGATTAGGCCTGGCTTTGAGAACAATTCATTTTTAGTACCACTTGAACAGTTTGGAATTTCCAGAGCCCAAAACTTCAGACTTAGATTGGATAAATTCGAGGAGGTTTCTTTATACAACAAACCCAAAGCATGCACATAATATATTACCAGAAGCTAATACCCATGCGAATTTTGCAGGCTCATCAGTAAATATAACATGAATTTCCTTAAGATTTATTCAGAATGATGGCTATGCCAAATCACGAATGCTTAACAAATCAGTACCTGTAAAAGGCAACACAAATTGAACAAACATGCGGCCATCCTTCCAAAATTATTGGCGCACATGTACAAATAGGACTACATATATGCGTGTTAACATGACCTTATAGGGCTGTGAACCTTCAAAATATACACAGCACAAAAGACAAATGCAACATTGCGCCCGCAGCGACCCAGATTCTGTCACTGGTGTTTTTGTCGCCCGACTCCATATAAATTTTAATGATGCTGGTGGAGGTTCGACACACCTCCCGCACTGCCAGACTTTTTGCCACTCCCATTATATGCCGTAACCCCCATTCATACTCCTGGGTGGATAGAAGCAAGCGAGGTACAGTGCCATTCCCCGAGAGCACAACACCTTGGTGACAACGGGGCTCAAATCTACAACCTTAAAACATATTACACGAGCACTGAACCAACCTGCACCAAATGTACACAATTAGTTCTGTAATTATTAAGCACTGCCCTTCAATCGAAAATTTTTGGCAGACTAAGGTTTAATTGACTTTGAATTGGGGGCCCCCCCCCTGGGATCAACTGTATGTGGTTTATAACCCCACCAAAAAAAGTAGGTTAACTGGGTAAAAATTACCCACCATCATAAAAACCAGCACTAGAATTTTTCAAAATGCGAATTTCTTATTTTTTAGAAAATAATAATGAGCCGCCATGGGCTGTGGAGCAATACTACCATCAAAGGGAAACCATTTACCCTGTGTGGGGGGCTCATTTAAACCGCACCACAACCCAAATATGACCAAATTACATTACAAAAAGGTACAATGTCCAAACCTCACTTATTTACTCCACAAATCACTATCAAGGGTACTATGCAATGGATTTTAAAATAAATTCCAAACCAACTATATTACGACATGCATCTGCCTTAGATGGAAAACAAGCACAAGACAAAGTTATTAGAATCATAAGGATTACCCGAAATACCTAGGTCTCTTCTGTCGTTTAAAACGACTGAACCCCAAAATGGGCACAGTCCGGGGTGCCACTTCTTATTGTGGCGTTGCCAGTGAGCGTGGTGGTACAAGCTGTGGTTGTACCTAAGTGAGAAAAAAAAAAAGGAGTGTGTGCGTGCGTATAAATAGATGTTTATGTTTTTCTCTTGATAAGCGCGATCTTTGGTTTGGCGTTTAGAAGCCATTTAACTTTTCCCATTGGGAAAGGCTTCTGCTTATACTGTATAACAGAAACTTTTTCACCTGTGAAATGCTTTATTATTTTTTATGTGAACGCACCGTCAAAAATCGGCGGCGTGTGCCACTGTTGCAAGAAGCTCAAGATACATAAATAAATATGCCGCAAAGACTACGCAACATTCCAAACCAATAAATAAATAGTAAATCACATTGTCACACTATGGGAGCTATGTAAAAAACTCAAGTCCCCTTGGCACAGTTCAAGTAGCTTTCATTCACCAATTTAATTAGAAAAATACCTCCCTGGTTTCTGGGTATGATATATGATAAGCCCAAATTACAACGAGGCCATTGATGTCAATTTATGTACAAGTACAACCCACGAACTGTGTCCTTTGGTGGAAGAACATATTGTAACCATAGTGCTTAGTTCCAAAAGCAACAATACCTGTCAATTTGTATTTGAAAAGTAAAATTGGTTTGCCTAAACAACATATAAAGAGATGGAACTTCAATAAGGGAAAAACACTTGTATAATTGTAAGCCTGCCAGTATTTAGCACACGGTAATAATCCATGCAGTTCAACTTGTTTTAATGTGCAAATGGGCATTATGGGGCATTAACAGTCTATTAACCGTGACGAACTATTAAACAAGCCACAATGGCGTGAATAGGCCTATACTAGAGAATCATTCAACTAAGTGAATAAGGCCTCGACCATTAAATGAGACTACAACGTGGATTATAAGCTAGTAATAATGTCCCCTCCGATTCACATAAAATCGGTTGTTGACCCGCACCATCGGCCTAATTGGCATGAGACAAACATGTACAGTTTGTTTGAAATCAATTTGCTGACTAACACATAATCAAGTGATACGACTTAAGTGGGTAACACTTCAGAAACACAATATTAACATGCAGTCCCACGTGTTTATGTGCAAATGACAGTATAGGTGGAAATTAACATGACCACAACGCTGAGTCACTTCTTTAGCCACAAAGGTGTGAAATGCTGCTAACCCCTTAAATTGAGAAATGCTAATAGGAACGAAGCATAATTATAACCACGTTATGAATTAAATTCATGGTATAATGGACTGAGAACCATTGCACATAAAGTTGAAGTGGTTCTAGGTACGCTTTGGCCTCAGTGTTCTAGCATGTGAACGGTATTATTATCGCATGTAATGTTTCTGATGATGACCAATAAACCAATACTGACTCAATACACTTGAATGGGGGGGGGGGACTGAGATGTAAGCTTTAAAAAAACCCGTGAAAAAGTCAACACATCCTCCTTCCACAGGCCTGGTTGATTTGGAGCCAACCTACAATATAGTGATTTGAATGATCATCACAACAGACTGACAGTTTCCCCACAACTACAACTGTTCGTGGACGGCTTGTTCAAACGGCATTTTCACAAGTTTTATTTCTGGAGCTTCGATTCACACAATTCCTCGCCACGTTAAATACTACTCTGGCAAACTTTGAGTAAACGCCGGCACCACTTTGAGGTTTGTTTCACAACCAAATGTAGTTATACGTATTACAAAAACTTGTTAGTTTAGAGTACTCAATCCGTCGAATTCTGCTTTCCTGACAACAATATGAATGGGGTTTAATTTGCTTTTGTTTGTTTGTTTTTAAAATATGCACGGAACAGGTTCTGATGAAACACAACACATCAAAGCCTTGTTGTTGACATTAACTATATTGTCCACATTAGAGTTAAATAATTCTGACGCCAACGTCTTACCGATCCTCAAGACACTACAATCCGTGATTTTCTGAAAAGTATAGTTCCAAACTCCTTAACGACGATCGGAAATAATCAGGCAGGAAATAACTTGGTCCTATCATCGACACGCCATACTCCCCGCAAATAACACTGTATTACAACATTACATCCAATGGATCTATTTGGCTAATTCAGTCTTATATCCTTCAAAACACTGAAGGGCGACTATATACATATAGCAGCAGAAGGAAGATAGGAGCACAGTTGAAGCCTTGCCAATATTCTTTCAAATCAATTATCCAAAAGACAAAAATTCAGCCAAGGACAATTTCCTTTAGCAAACAATTTATTGCCATGACCTTCTCCTACGTATACGCAGATCTGATGCTATTTGATGACGTTTTGCGAAAAAAAAGGCCAAAGCCCCGGGAGAAAAATTGATGCCCATTTGTCAACGGAGCCGCCAGCCCACGGGAAGTGATTGGAACGATGACGGGGCCTTTTTATGTAGCAGTATCAAAACAATGACCGATACCAATGGGCCCATACCCCCATTCTCTGCGTTGGACAAATCCGTTTTTCCTCCTCCTCCTCCTCGAATGAATCGTCATAAAAAAACTTGTATTTTCAACGTATCTCCACGTTTAAGAATGGATAGCACTCTGCCTCCAACAAAAGGGTATGGGGAAAGGTGCAACATTAGAAAGAGACATCTCATTCACACCAACACTTTGCTCAAACGACGGCAAACATGCGGGCACATCCTGAGATTGTAAGCAAACATGCACTGCGGTATTGCAAGAAACGTCTTGGATTTCTTTACACCTCAAAGTACAGTAATGCTGTTGTTATAGTCCATACGCTGCCATCATCAGATTTTTCGTTCGTTGAACCCAATTAGTGATTAATTTTCCCATATATCACCTTGAAGGGGATGTCCCCCTGACTAGGACTAGGTATGTTTCCGCCCCGAAAAGCTGCACGTTAGCGTGTCCTGCCCATTTCAAAATGGCCGCCATTGTTTTATGTAAAACCGCCATTAGGGGGCTTAAATATCTAGGCGTCCAAGATGGCCGCCAAAAGGAGGCATATTTTGCTAAATGAACTTAAAATGGCACATTGTTGAAAAAAGAACCTAGGTGATATTTTAGGAGCTCCAAAAAGAATTTATGGCATTTATATTTTACGTACAGGCTTGTTTTTAAAGATGGCGGTGATTATATTCGCTCTAGGGTACGTAAATCAGGAAGAAAAGCAGCCCTACCAATCTTTTCGACGTTATTAAACAACACTTTCTAATAATGGCCCTAAATCATTTCCAAGATGTAAAAATATTAAAGTGGGGTATTGGCTTGTCCTAGAGAGTGCCGTTACTATAGCTGGTTACTACTTGGGCCATATAACGTAGTTTAAACTGACTCTATAATAGTTCATAGGAAGACAACAGCTCATATCAACCTGATACAATAAAATCATAATAATTGGGTGTGGACTGTATTTAAGGACTACTCAGTGACGTCATAGGTGTTTCCCAGTAAAAATAAAAAAAATATGCTTATGAAGAAGTAAAAAAATTGTCTATATGTAGAAGTAAATTTAAATATGGTGACCTAAGATTCTTTCGAGCACATCAAGTGTTATCTTTGTTTCTGACTTGTACCACAGGTTCCTTCTCGCTCTCTACTGCCTAGATCAGCTCCCTTCCCAGCGTCAACTAGTGTTGAGTGGTCTGCAATTATCCAGAAGTAGGAGAGAAAATTGCGGAAAAATATTATCAATATGTTTCGTTATGGTTCTTATTGTGTCGAAAAAGATGTGCAGGGGTGTTTTCTTCTTGATTTATGTCCCCCGGAGCGGGTATAACCACCGCCATCATGAGTTATGATCATGCCCGCAATACACAAATGTCATTAAATCTCTTTTGGTGCTCTCAAAATATTACTCGCATTCTTACCCAATCTATTGGCAATTTTAGTACATTTAACAAAACATGCCTCCTACCGACGGCCATCTTGGACACTTAAATGTTTAAGTCCACTTCAGTAAGGTAGAACTTTATTACGTTTAGTCCTGGATAAAATTCCTATCTATAATTAAAATACAATAGCAGTTCTTCATAAAAAAATGGTGGCCATTTTGAAATAGGCAGTACGCGCTAATGTGCAACTTTTCCGGGCGGAAACATACCTAATCCCAGTCAGGGGGACACCCCCTTCAAGGTGATATATTGGAAAATTAATCACCCCAGGTGGGCTTGGCAACAAACTCCAATTTAGGCCGTACAGAAACGGGTATGAGACGATAAACTTGCAACATCCTGCACCGACATTATTAAATGTCAGTGACCCGATCGAGATTGTGCCAAATTAAGTGGACATATTGTTGAAGATGCTTGACACCAGATTAATGAACGATGAAGACTATGTAACCGAAAACTATTCCATTTTTTGAATCATATTGATTACATAATAAAGTGAAACAATCAAGTTTTTAAGACCAATGGTTGTGGTATTATGAGGTTTTAGACCCTCTAATGATGCTTTCTATTACTAGATTTCCTGTTTAGACTTTATTAGATTCTTTGCTGCCTTAAACATATATATAGGACACTTAATTTGTATTTACAACTTGTCTAGTTGCAAAGTATGTTAAAAATAGGGAAAATGGCGGCCATTTTGAACGCCATCTTGGATTTGTGGAGAGGGCTCCAGGGGGATTTTTGGGGGAACTTTTAGTTATGTTATTCTACTCATAGTCCTGGCCTATCCTGAAAAATTCAGCTTGTTCTTTATCAGCTATTCCAGGGATAAATAATGCTCTGGCCTAATGGTAGACAGTGGCCACTTTTAAAGACATCAAGGTGCTCTCAAACTTACAAAAAACTATGCTTATTTCTTATGCCCAATAATAAAAAAATAACACCATATTTGTCTTTTGGCCCTGTGGATGGCAGCCATATTGGATTTTAGAGGTCAAATGATGACTCTCAACTTATAAAACCCATTTTTAATGGATTGTGTAAAATCTAGAACTATTATAGTAGAAATAACATCTTTTTTTTGTCCTTTTTGGCCCATCCGGAACCAGAGAGATAAATAATTTGTACTTTCCAATATGGTGGATGGCCCGGGCCATATTGGATTAGAGGTCATGCTGATATCTCAACTTCATAAAACTGATTTTAAGGTTTTGTTATGCTCGAATTAGTAGGAAAAGACATCTTATTTGTCATTGTAGCTCATTTATTACCAGAGATATGAGGGTTTATGTTTTTCAAATGGCGGATGGCTTGTTTTGGCCATTTGTTTTATGTATAGTTTGAACACTTTCTGGGGACTTCGATTTTATGCCACTATGATATTGTGTATTAAGTCTGACCTTAAAACTACAAGAAAATGCCAAAAACCTGTTGCAATTTTTGGGGGTCACATGCTATCTTTACTCTACTGTGCGGGGTGGTATGAAGGTTATAGGCTAAGTGTGTTACGAGTATTGTGGGGAAGGTGTGACAGCACGAATATGACGGTGGTAGTAGGGAGGGATCAATAGGTAAATATCTGAGGGAATAACCAAACACTGAAACGGACATTCAGAGATTTCATGAGGAGGGCGCCCCAATTTCAAAAAAATCGTGTGTTTTGCATGTACTAATGATTGTTCCATATTACTAATCACTGTGTGAAATTGCTAAGCTTAAATTCGAATTCCTTCACATAGAAAATCACAACTTTGTTTAAAATCCGGATCCGGAATTTTTGGTATACACAGATCCTTGAGACATATAATACTCACTAAATGTTTACTGCATCAAAACGAAAAATCCATTCATCTCAAATTTTGGAGAAATTTTGGCAATTTTAGGTCCCTATCTTAGGTCTAGTGACTAGTTTTCATCTTACCACAAAAAAATAATAATATTTCAAAAATTGTTTGGACCAATTCAAGGGTGCTGATTTCTCGACTATGCACCATGCAAAATTGCCAAAATCAACATAAACAATGATACACAATCCCCGGAAACAATCAAGGCCTTGAACTGTGATCCACTGGGTGCGGTGATCTTTATGCAAGCAGGTTCTCTGGGGTGTTGATGCCCGGCTACAAGCCCTTGAACAAGGCTCAGCCTCAGCGCAGGCCATTGGAGCAGACCGAGAGAGCCAGTATGGGGGAAAAATCGGTATTGGCGGTTCAATTCACGTGATTTGCCAAAAGCGGCTTTTAGGGCGAAATCACGTGATTTCGGCATAAATTTAGTGCCGAAAAAGTGTGATATCACGGTATTTCGACAGACTGATGCCGAAATCACGCGATTTCGACGTCACGCACTTTGTCGGCGTAACAGCTACCCATCAAAAAGAAGATAAGAACTTATTTCACGTTACAATACTTACATGGATTATTGTACATTGGCATGACACAGGTTTTCCAAGTTAATATGGAATCACTTGCACATTTAGAAAGTTGCACTAAAAAGTTCATTTGCACTTTTTTCTAACGTTCTGTAAAAAATGATTTTGTCATTCACCCTTACAAGGATGAAAGCTATAATGGGTTATTTTTTTTTGAGTGTTGTGTATGTGAACATAAAGTTGCAGCTTTGACCAAAGACATCAAATTATTCTGTATAATCGTAGCCAAGTCGATCTCATCATGGATTTCAGCAAGGCGTTTGACACCGCCCCCCATCATAGACTCCTGACAAACTACATCAGGTTGTAATTCGCAACAACATTTAATCCTGGATCGACTCCTTCCTCCCCAAACGTCATCAGAAGGTTGCAGTTGATGGAGAATGAATCTTCAGAGTTCCAGTAGTACCGGTGTTGTTCTCAGGGGACGGTGTTGGTTGTGGGACCCTTGCTGTTTTAATCTACATCCAATGCTTTGCAGAGAGTCTTATCCAGTCTTATGTGAAAGATCCTTAAGGATGATGTCGAGTAAACTTTGCAAATGGGGAAAACATTCTGGCATATATACCTTAAAACACAAAAATGTTCTCAATGAGGATGACTCACAAGAGAAACCCCACTCATTAATCGTGATCATATGGAAGACACTCTACTTGAAAGAGGTGAAATGAAACACTATACCCTTATCTAGGGGGAGTTGGGATATGGGATCCTCACCAGAAAAATAAAATCGCCAAATTGGACAAAGTTCAAAGACGCACTGCTCGATTCATCTTCAATGACTACTCTAAAGAATTAAGCGTCCCCGACATGTACATGCTAACCAGCTGAGTGGGAACCCTCGACATCAGACACATGGAAAAGCCCACTCTGTCCATCCACAAAGTAAACTCATGGCCTCATCCAAATAATATTGCTCATCTCATGCACCAAACCAATAATACCGACTACACAACCAAACACCAGACAACACCATGGCAGCTTCATCTACGACCGCATAAGAACCAAACAGAAAAAAAACAACCTAACCTTCATTCGCTCTACCCAGGACTAAAAAAAAAAAAAATACTCGCAGAATGGACTTACCTACCCACTAATCAGGAGCATGCTACTGCCATTGAACTTTTAAAACTCAGTTGCGCTCCATTGACCTCGCCCCCATTGCGCATAATGCTCACTTTTAAAATTTAGTGCAATCAGCCCCTTCCAGCGTTACTTGTACGACAGCCAAACCAGGCATTGTAGTAGCTCAGAACGATAGAGATAGATATTTGATCTAGGCCGGGCGAATTTTCTGTTTCAACCTTAGCCATCTAATAGATCAACTAATAAATTGAATCAAAAGGCCGAGTTAAACCAATAACCCCTACCGTGTTATGACAATGGAAAAGGACAGAAAACACCCCCTCCCCCCCCATAACAAAATACAAGGTATTCCAGGATGACTGTACCTTTTTAAGAGGACCACATTTTTTTACCACGTTATAATCAGTCGAATTTAGATCCCCACCAGGTCCTTCTCCGCCTAACTTAACAGCTTATGTATCATCGGCTCGGCCCTTAGGGGCGTTTTTTCATATCTAAATACTGAAAAGAATTATGACATACTGTCTGAAAATATTTGAAATTGTTACAGAGAGAGAGAGAAATAAGGATCATCTCCCAACGAAACTAGTTCCGTTATTATAGACTGTCTTTTTTGAGTCTGATTCCCAGAAAAGTCTATGAAAACACCAAATACTATTTAAAAAAAGAGGACGGATTCCTGTCATTTAGCCGAATCTATCACCATACCCTGCATCAAGCCTTAGGTTCCTGTTGTGTTTACCGTTGGAAAATCGCTTTTTCTAAATCAGTAACAAAATCGTGAAAGTCCACCACGGCCTGACAATTCAACTGCTAAAATAGCACCGTCAGTGGTTGCTTTGGTGGCCTGCGCAGAGTCCGCTTGATGCGTACTATTTCAGATTTAGATTTGCAATGTTGCGGCCAATAAATGGTTTTGACACGTAAAACGAAATCTTGACGAAAAATGTGATTTTTATATTTAAAAGCAATATTTCCTTCTCCAAAATGCGCTTGGAGCTATAAGAAATCAAATCCACTGTAGGTTTTTCTGATTTGTTTATATATTAATAACGGACGAGGACGAGGTCGTAAAGTCCATGTGATATCCATACCACCCACAAACAGAAGGCGTCTAAATCGGTTTGTGATTTATTTCTATTTTGCTGTTATCTAGTTTAATTCATTTTTGGTGATTGCTATATTGAAAAAGGCTTGGCCGCCATCGTCTGTATATTTGATCCAGGCGAAGGTGGCCAAGCCACATTCAATACACTTACTTGATTAATATCCTACCCGAGTGTTCGCTCCTTAATCGTCCGCTTGGAACATTTGGCTAGAAGGTCACGGTGGTTGCTAATTATTATAAATACTTTCTCATTCTTCGCTGCAACGTCACCAAAATGAATCAAATAGAATTACATGCGAATAAAGGCGGCAAATTCATCAAACTGATTTAATATTTCCTTCATAAAGGTTGAAAGGTCGCCGCCTAACAGTACGATATTTGTCTGTACCCCGTGTGTCCCAAAAAACCAAAAACCAACACTTGGTGGCAGGCGCCATAAGTTTTTGAACAAAATGCACGTGGCTAATTATTCTTTGTTGTAAGATAAGATAAGACATGTCTAATATTCCTGAAAAATTCAAACTAGAGTAATAGTTATTAAGATATGACCCCAATAATCAAGTAACGTTGATGTGCCGCAGAACTCATTTTACCAAAATGGAGGACTGCGTTAACCACAAGACTGTGTCAATGAAGAACAGAATGGCAAATGCAGTTTTGATTGCAATCAACATTTACTTGCCCCAATTTCTTGCAGAACAACTTCTACTGGGTCTGATGACTGCATTTACATAATTATTATTCACTGATAATAATAAAAACAATTATTATTGGTGAAAAATATGTCGAGAAGATATAAAACTATGACCAGTCATAGACAAACTCCACATTACATAAAATGATACAAGCGTGGGCTGCAACTTGCTTGTTTACTAAAAATAATGTACATTCTCAACTATGAAGTAAAACTTATTTTTTTCAACCAAACTCAATAACAATATCAGTATCTCATTCTGTCATTATATTTTTGGTTTAGATAACTCTTTTGTGGTGCCGTCACAAAAGATGATGAGAATGATTAGCCTCTAATCCAATGCATTTCTTAATTGGACAATACGAAGAGTTTGTTGATCATACATTCCTAATTGATCTTTTAAGTGTGGTTACATGCCTGTTTTTTTTAGCTATATTACCCAATGAAACATTCATATGTTTAATATTTGTTTGCAAAACACTTGTCTTTTAAAAATTGAAAAGATGGTTGGACTTATAGATTCATTTGTGGTTCTGTTCGCAAACGTACAGTGCCGTATTTGTCGTTTAATAAACGACCATTTGTTTAAATGGGTTTTGCGGTTTACTTGATTTCTGGGGTCATATCTTTAAAAATATTGACTCTAGCTTATGACTTTTCAGGGATATTAAGCTAACAGCCCTCAACCCCATCTACCTTACAACAAAGACTAAGAGTAACGTGCTTTGTGTTCAAAACTTATGGCGCCTTCCACCAAGTGTGCGGGGTTTTTTTTTTGGGACACACGGTAACTGAAATCCAAGATCGATCATTTTGGAACGTAAACACAATCCTCTTTTACAACGGATTATGAAATTCAGCGCCAGTTGTTCCTTGATTTGGTCGTATTTTAACAAGTTTTAAGTGTGTTTGCTTAATGGAATCCAGAGAGAATTTGCAAAAAGCATGACCTAGATTTTTATTTACATATTGGCGAACTTTGTCAGTGACAATCGATCAGCAATTGTTGCACTGATCGAGGCATCTTCCGTTTACGTAACATTTTGACACCAGTGATACAGATAGAGTGAACCATTACACTACTACACTGTTTCTCATAAAGTTGAAATGAAATATTTTTACCACTTTTTTATGGAATGATTCTTACAGTGCGAGTTATTTATGATATCTTGGGTGTATATCGCCACACTACTTGAATGATTACGGCGGTCCGGAAAGTGTGTAGTCTGTGTCACAGACTGCGAAAGATATTATCTAAATTAGTACTGCGCGAGCGATTAACGTTATCAGTCCGTCATAGCGAATGCATGCAAATGAAACTAAATCTCAAATATCTCCGGAAAACGAAGGGCTTCTGTGGAGATTTTTACATCAGATGGTCCGTTACTATGTTTTGTTTTGAATATGTATCGTAATTGGGTCTGAACCTATAGAACCTAGCGAGAAAATTGAATGTTTTGTCGGGTACTTCGGTGCTCGCAAACACGGAAAAGTAAACACGCAATCGCTACGGGCCGCATCCCTTTTTTCCACAATGCCTTTCGGTATTATTCCAGTCTTGAGAATTTTCAACGCTGGTTTCAATTTACGCCATCTTTTTTTTTTCAATTTTAGAAACAGGATATACGTACTTAGCGGACCGCCGTATTGAATGATCAGTCTCTTCCGAACATATAACCATGAACTTAGTCCACAAGTAACCCTTTACGGACTGTGTCCTTAGCCTGAAAGGAAAAGGGGGTATTTGAACAGCAGATTTAAGGATTTTGTTACAAGTTTTTCACATCAGTCATTTTTACATATAACACATTTTTGGGTGATTTCATGTATCGAAATGTTCAATAGTACTGTTTTAAATGTCAATCAGTCACTAACATCGAGTATGGCCACCACTGGCATGAATCAGTGCATCAAGACGTCGCGGTATACTGTCCACAAGGTTATTTTTGATGTCAATGGGCAGAGCGTCCCACTCATTGGTCAGAGGCTGAGCTAACTCCTGTAGTGTGTGAGGAAGATTGTCCTTGTAATTGATGGCTCGGCCTAAAGCATCCCAGCATGCTCGATAGGGTTCAAATCAGGGAAGCAAGCAGGCCATAATATCTGCTCCACCCCTCTGCCCTAAGAAATGCTCCCTACACGGACCTGTGCGGCGTGACATTCCGTCTTGCAGCCGAAAATTGTTTGGATAAACCCTTTTTGCAAGTGGCAGACAGTGGTTTTCCAGAATGTCCAGTACACGACGGCGTTTTCCTGTTTCCATCTGGTACCAGCAGTGATGTTTTTCCTCCATACTGAATACTGGTGTAGGCAGTGGAGATTTTTGTTAATAGTCCTCCGGGCCTCACAGTCCCGGGACAATGGTAAACATAGGGCAATCGATTCAGTTGACGACTTCACGCACATTAGTTTCCGTTTTATTCCGTTTGTCGTCTGTATGGAGCCCGGACTAAGATACTGCCGGACCCGCTCCGGATCCTATGATTACTTTCACACCGGCCCATACCATCACGAGCCGCCACCACCTATACGTTCGATTCCTAATACAGTCATCTCGGAGATTCTCACCAAGTAATCGACGAACCCTCTGTCTCATCCTTGATGGTCAAGGATGCAGCGGCTCTCGCCAATAAACATACAATAACATTTCGCCAGTGGTCGTGAGCTGGTAATCATAGTTCTCCGCTTAGCCGCATCGAAGTCGATAAACTCTGTGGTGACGCTTGGGCATTTTGGTACATATTTCCGTCTTCTCGGTAACCATGTTGAAACAAATCTCCTATATTACAGTTTGGAGGGATACGTTGATTCCATAGTGGTTTCTCCACAACGACGAAGACGGCGCTCGTTGGCATTTTTTCCGGGCTCTACGGCATTCAGCAGTCGGCGATCATCTCGTCTGGGGTAATAAATCGTGGTCGTCCTGAAGATTTCGTGGCCTCAATGCTCACCTCTCGATGATGTCTGAGGATATTACAAGACACTTATTCTGCATATTCTAGGAATCAACGAATCTGGCTTGCTTGTACCCTTCCCGTCGTAGTGCAAGTACTCTTCGGCGTATTGGCAATTCCGTTGGACGAGGCATAGCCGAATAATCTCTGTGTCACTTAAGGTAACAACCAACTCTGAAAAAATGGGCTCCTTGCAACACTGGCTTGGAGCAGGGAAAAGGAAAAACTTGCCTTTCTTTCCTTGTTGGTTTGAATGGGCTTTCAGCTACGAGGGCTATGTGCGCCAGAAATCAATGCGTTGATAAATTCGATTACGTAATTCTATTCATACATATAGACATGTGGACAGGTGGTACTGCGTGTCCGTTGCAACTTGCAACTCAAACAATAGCAAATGGTATCTTTACGGAGCCACCAGCCAGTTTTCCAAGATTTCTCACCCAAGCCCTCATTTCCGCTTCCAAGCTCCATAAAAGCAAAAAACACAGACGTTGACATTTATAGCTCCCAACAAAAGGCATTTTTACGTACTTCAAAGTCATGCATGGATTCACTTTACCTGGGTAGTGGGACTCATTATGTAATCATTCGACCTACTCTAATAATGGCGTTCAAATAGAAATCGTTTATACGTTGTAGATTGGGTCTGAAAAAAATATTCCAACTTTATGACCCATAACTTGTATTAAATTCGTGAATGTAATGTTAATTCATTTCATGAATTTACAGTTGTTAAATGCTGAATTTATTGTTAAATTCGTGAATTTAATTGTTAAATTCGTGAATTAATGTAAAATTCTTGAATTTAATAATTCTTAATTTACTACTGGTTTTCCCGTCGATTTCGTACAATGTTCATCCGAAATCAACAATTGTTTAGTTCAAATGCGTCCCAAAAATCGAACTGTAGATTTGCCCACTCGATTCGTCTTTGGTCAAACAACTTCAACCCTATTTCACTCTAACTCGTTAATGGTCCACCGGTTTCTCGTGTTAAATAAATTCTCGGGTTTACATTTACATTGTTTTTACATGGCCCATCGATTTCGCCATTGGTCATCCGGATTCTAAAAGATCATCGAATTCGTCGTCATAGGCCTGCATTTGCGGTATCATGCATCGTTTGAGGCCTAACATTTGAAACGTCAATTTTGTTATGAGTTCACTCCTGAGAGGGTGCACTCTAAATTAACATGGATTTTAATTAGAATTCGAACGTTTGTGGTAGGGACAAATCAATTCCTGATTTAAATTTGGATCTTAATATAATATTTATGTTTATGTAGTCTTAATCTTGGCTCATGTCAAAATGATAAAACAAACTGTTTGATTTTTGTGCCATCAGTTGGTCAGCACTTTGGTTTTTTTGCCTTTTAATAGAATTTGCCATTTATCCATATATTTTTTCCAAAAAACACAATTTCGATCTTTTGTCTTGTTGACGAATACACCATTTCTGCTCCATATTGACAGTAATCTATATTATGGCTAACAGAAATCGTACTCGTGTGATTCGTTTAACGTGCTCAGCTCGAAGGAAACAAGGTTATGCACCAAATGAAAAACAAAATATAAAAGTAAAACAAGAAATTCACCCAACAAGGACGAATTGAAAACCAATTGTTTAAACCCAGTGACCAAAGACGTACTCCAACTACCCCATTATATCTCCTTTGAAGGTCGGAGAACACGGGACGAATGAATGACCATAGGTGAAGCCGTTTGACCATCGACTATTTGTAATATCCAAGACGAAATCGAGTTGACAAAGGTACAGTTTCGATTTTTTTGGACGAATGAACTAACAATTGTTGAATTCTATAACATTGTGGGCGCATCGCACGGAAAACCTATATTTATTCGTGAACTTAATTTAAATTCGGGGCATTTAGATATTAAATTTCTTGAATTTAATATTAAATTCGGGAATTTACATTCGGGACTTTAATATTAATTCGGGTAATTTACTATTAATTCGGAATTTGTAATATTAAATTCATGAAATATTAAAGATGCGAATTTATGATAAAATTATTACTAATTTAATTCGGGAATTTTATTTTTTTAAAAATTGTGAATTTAATATTAAATTTAATGTGTGAACCTTGTGCACCTTTTAAACCCAGCTGATTCGGATTTTTTTTTCACATAAAAACCAAATAAAAGGTGAAATTAAACTTTTCTCATCGATACAATTTCAACTAAGGAATAGCTGTGGACCGCTCCATAAAAAATTATTTAGTAACACATAACCATACATACAACACACACACATACCACATACATTACATGCACAACTGATTGCTAAGTGGTCCTTGCGGCCCACAAAACAAATTATTTTAGTCTTCAAATCATCTTTCCAGCTTAATTCCCGAATTTACTAGTAAATTCAACATATATACTATTTTATTCAAGAATTTAATATTAAATTCACGTAATTTATATTAGTTTCGTGAATTTTTAATCATAAATTCCAGAATTTTATCTTAAATTTTCCGAATTTAATATAATTCACATATTTAATATTTTATTCACGAATTTATATTAATTCACACATAAAAACACTACATTCACGAATTTAATATTAATTTTTCGTGAATTTAATGTTAAATTCGTGCATTTAATTTTAAAAGGTTAGTGACTTTAAATATTCAACTTTGATCAATAAAATTATCTTTATTTCCATAATTTAGTCAAATCACTTTAATTTGGTTGTATCCATGGCCCAGCATCTGAATGTACAAAGTAAGTTCATCTTTGGTGGGTCATATAATTTCACGTATTAGCTCAGTATATTTCGCCTCTTGTTCTCTATGCACAGCCAAAGACCTCAAAGCGAGGCCGTAACATCAGTAAAATTTTATATTTTTATCTGTCTTGTCTTTTGTTTATATACCAAGGCACAAGAATCAGAACAAGATTCCAGAAAACAAAAAAGAATAACGAACTAAAAATTAGGGATATCAAATTGGAAGAAAGAACAATGATGTGAAAATGTCAGAAACTGAGGTGAAAACATAGGTATTGAAAGAAGGCAAAGCGGTGACGAACGAAAGAACCAATGGGCGAAAGAAAGCCAGATAGCTATAAGGTCAGTTTGCTCACTTTTTTTGCTGATTTTCATATCCTAACGCTTAACCAGTGCATACACCACACGATACGAAATATACTGAGCTGAATGTGAAATTAAATGACAAAACGAATCCTTGTACGATTCAGAATGAGGGCCATTTACGACGAAATTAAAATTATTTTGACTAAAATGTATGAAAATAAAGGTTAATTTTTATTGATAAAATGCGGATAATAATTGTTCAAAGACGACTTGTTTAAACATACGCACAGGACAAAAAATAACTAGATTGAAATATAATGAAAAATGTTTAAACTAACTAGGAAACTAATTCGTGCATTAAACTTGTGATTTTAATGTTGATTTGTGAATTTAATATTAAACTTCGTGATTTAAATATTAAATCTGTGGGGAATTAATATTAAAATAGTGAAATTATATTAAATATGTGAAATAATATTAAATTCGTTATTAAATTGTGAATTTAAAAAAATTCGGAACTCGATATTACATTTTGTAATTTAATACTTTAACCTGTTTAACTTTGGAACCC